>JAOTON010001997.1:0-209670 GCA_034440635.1 Lepas anatifera | reverse complement strand
GCCTGATAGGTTTTGTCGTCCAAAGGTGGCGCCCCTGGTCAATTGAGCCCTCCTACTGACTTTGGCTAGCTCTCCATCCGAGATTCTGGATCCAGTCAATGAGACTTATTCGATATGGCTTATGAGTGATAGTTTTATGGGTATTGAAAATGTCATGAGCCATCTGGGTGAGAACCAGGTATTAAGGTGTTGATCGCTCAGGATTCTGTCCGGCGGGTTTGGTTGATGTCTGGCTTGGCCTTCTGGATTGCTTTTATGAACTAAGTAAATATACAACTATAACTATGATATACAAAATTCTTCTGGTCTGGTCGGCTGCAAAATCTTAAAGAATTCAGCATTCTGTTTAGCTCCGTTGATGCCTTTAAAGCTGTTAAGTTCGTTAATAGATGCCTCAAGAATAGAGTGTTTCATTCTTGTGGAACACAAGAATGAAACAACACAAATACAAGAATGATTTTTACCCTGCCTGAATTCCATTAAAAAAAAAAACATGTTTGTGAGACTAATTCAAATACAGCATTTCTACCGACAACTATTAACAAGATACGCCATGGCATGACCACTGAACATGACGAAGACAACCTGGTGTTGAACGGTCCTCTCCTGCTGCATGCAGCATTATTCCTGCCGAAGCCCCAATCTCACCGGTGAGAATGCAGGCCTTTTGACGCTGGCTGTTCTTCAAACGCTGATGATCCGCCCGTTAACCCTGCAGTGGTGGTTCATCGCCTTTGATAGCCAGGCGGCTGGCACGCCTCAGGGCAACCGTGAAAGAGACGCGCTGTATCACGGTGTTGCACCAGCAGATGTGGCGAAGGATGTCCCTGAGCCGAAAGACCGAGGTGTCTTACCGCTCACATGTTCGCAAGACTGGCTTTTGTGTAAGGAAGCTAAACGCTTTGAAGACGCGCTTATATGCTCTCCTCCTGTGCATGGTGGTGTGGTTAGTGCTTAAAAAGGATGGACCGATTTCTGCGAATATGCGTCCGGCGATGACTAAAGCAGCTATTCTTCAGATCTAGATCTTGAACACCTGGGAGTTCTCAGACTGGATGCAAAGGTTCAATGGCCATACCGTTACGGTTTACAGGCATTCTCTCACGGTTACCATTCCACGGGATTTGGCCTCGTGGACCTCAGGGCGGCACAGTTCACGGGCAGAGGCGGATTACCCAGAAAGCGGCGGTACGAAGTACCACCTGTTCCGCACCGGCGGAGGCTGGGGTCTGCCTGTCTGACGGCCGGACACACGCGCCCCTGCATGCCGCGCCGACGACCAACAATGACGCGCCAAAATGTGATTTCCACAGGTTGGACGGCGCTGATTGCGGTGGCTTGCGAGCCCCACCAGAGCTACCGCTGTCCACCGAGAGTGTCAAAGTTGAACTCCAGCTTCTTACCCAAAACAGTTGAGCGCCGTCAAAGGTTCCAGCGAGCTTGAGCATGCATGGTATCGCATGGGGTGAAACAAATCCCGTATCGTGTCACTCGAACTCTCATACTGCAAATCCAGGGCTGGATGATTCTACTGATCGTCGGAGTCGAACTTTGGAACGGCGTCCGTCATCACCTTAGAGGCAGCAAATGCGCTGCCACGCGACAGCACCAGCGCGGGTCATCGCCAGGGTCGAGGGCGGCGCCGCGGCCGTCACGGCCCGCTGCCTCCTCCCCTTCTGAGGGGCGGCCGGCGGGGGCTCACAACATGGTCGAGTCACCGCCAGGTGGACGGCAGGTGTCCGCGGGCTTCGCGCCACCCCCTCCTCCACTCCGCGTGCGCCGCCTCGCGCCCCACGTGAGGGCGAGGTCTGACTCCGCCGGGAGGAGCAGCGCAGCGGAACGGGCGCCTCCCGGCCGCCAGCCGGGCACCAATGTTAGGCGTCGGAGCGCAGCGACGCTGTCTTCAAGGCCTACGCAAATCCCAGGTCGCTGCTTCTACACTTTGACGTGTGGCCATTACCCATTTACGCCTCTATCATCGGTTTTGGTTTTTCGAACGGTCGACTTCCGTCACGCCGTCGGCAGCGGCTTATGGTGTCGGCGGCCGCGGCTCGTCGCTCTCGCAGCATTATCGAATTGATGAAAAATGGGGCCAATTAGGTGTCGGAGGGCAATATCATGCGAGTCGTTAGCCGGCAGATTATCCAATCTGTGCGGCCGAGCTCCGGCGGTGGAGGAGTGGAACGGCGCCAGCGGCCCGCGTGTCGCGTGTCGCGGCCCGCGTGTCATAACGACGCGGCGACGGGTCGGTGGCGACGGCGGCAGGGGCAGGGCCCGGCTAGTCTCTTGGCGGCTCCAGGTGGCTTCTAATTTATGCATGACAAGAGAAGCGGGAAGTAGCCGAAAAATGGCACCGTCAAGTTTTTGTATAGATGCATGGTTGTATAAACAAGTCAATCTATTTTGTAAGAAAAGGAAGTTCAAGCAAAGCAATGACATGAAAATAGTAAAAACGATGGAACACAAATAAAATGAAGTATTTGTATTCTAACAGATGCCAGACCTGCATGATTCTGCATTTTGGGCTTTTTCATCATCAAATACGTTTTCAAACAGCAAAAGATACAAAGTAGAGGCTGTCAGATTCGGGCTCCTTACCGTTTTAGAATTAGACATTCTGAATACATTAAGGAATGGTTGAAATCCTGGATTATTAACAGAACTGAAAGCTGAGTATATAGGACACGGAAATATATTGAATGCAACCATTACGGCCGGTCTTGAAGTTAACCAAATTTTATGGACGTTTCGAGGGGCTAGTTTATCAGAACCACATGCTTCAGGTAGGCACCGATGACTTGTTAACGTCTATCATAACTACGGACAAATGTGAATAGATGTATTTCGTTCGGAGTTAATCCACAAAGTGTTTTTATTTCCCGACCGCAAACACTTTTTAGAGTAGTCTACACGAACCATATCCGAATAGCCCAACTCCATAACATGCATTTTCAGGAATACATAAATAGAGTCGCTTGAGTTATAAAAATGTTTCTTGAAAATCAAGGATTTCTCCACCAGAAAGAGCATAAAACTGGAGCTTTTGTCCGTTCATTCCTAGTCCCCATCAACATTTCATTCGTACATCACAACAGATAATCGGACCCATAATGGTATATTATTTCATATCAATACATATTTCAAACATCATTGGTTTTTCTGTTCCGGCGTTTGGAGAAGATTTTAAAGAAAAAAATTTATGAGAATTCAAGAGCTCTATGAAGTTAACTTTGCGCTTTACTCTATTCTGGTGCCTAAATAACTGGCCTGTGGCTTATTACCGTTATTGTTCCGATCTAGAGCTAGAATTTCTGTGATTTTAGCTCTCATTCGGAGTAAATGTGTAATCTTTTGGGATCAGGAAGCCCATCTTAAATTTAATGAAGTCTCATTTGATTTGATTTTCGTAATAATTAAATACAACATCAACTTTATGTCTAATTCAATCTGCTCCTAGTTTTTCGGACCTTGGGGCATGTTAGAGCTGGAAAGTTTCTTAGCGCATATCGTATTTGGGCTTTCTAAAAGTAATGTCCCAAATATTTTAAGATTCGATTGTTTGGGAGGCCATTTATCAGTTTGTAAGGGAGATGTTCTTGGATACATTTTTGGAAAACGCCTAGCCACAAGGCTGCCATAAAATGTTTGAACGAACTTATCAGATTTCACGAGATAATTAGAAATATATCAAGATATACCAAGTCTTGCAAAATTCAAGGTAAATATTCGAGGAATTCAACGAAATCCATGTATAAGTTTTTTTGTTATGGGAATTTGTGAAACATTTATGTCCCTATCTTTGTGAAACATTTATGTCATTGACTCGAACAATTTGGTGACTTCTCTGGTTTCTGGGACTGCTTTTAGCACACGTTTACAGTTATATGTAAGTTTGGAGACAACAGGTAGATCGAATGGCAACAATGTCCTGCGCTTATAATGGGCGAGTTCCTGCTCATAAATTGTGTCGTTTAGAAAGCAAAAAATTTATAATTATCTGTCTATTCATGGGAAAAAATAAATGACGGGTAGCAACGCTCGAAATGCTAAGGCCGAGGTTAAGAATTTGCCGACTTCCTGCTCTGGTTTAGGTTATTTTGTATTCAATGTCATTAAACAACGGTCAGTTTTTTTGTTGAAATTATTATTCTGAAACTCAGTGAAACTCAGTAACAGTGAAATTACATTTGGGTTTGAGAACGAGATGTGACGCTTGCGAATGCCTGAGACATTGTCTGAACTTTATTTCTGTGTTTTTCACTGTTGAGAAACATTGAGTGCAGGGCACTCCTAATCTGAAACACAAATGTTGGCTTTTCTTAGATGTACGACCTGCCCAAAGGAAAAAGACACGCTCTGACATTGTTGCCTTTCTTTTGGGGATGCAGTTTCCTTTAAGGTTGATTCTATGGGGAAGACTGATATCCAATTTTGATTGAACGTTGGCAGTCAGCAGGAATTTGTTTTATTAACATTATGCTTTCTGAAATTGTCTGAAATTTCTGCGAGTTCCTATCTTCCCAACCGTGAAACTTTTGCCATTTAAACGCTACCGTACATACCCCGTCCATCGGAATGTCGCTGTATTCGTCTCATATCGAATTCGTTGCCTTACCACCTGTCAAATTCCAGCACCACATCGGAATGCCGAGTCTGCCAGCCACACAACCGGTGTGCGCTAGTTAAACGCCTTCTCACGGGCCGACCGGAAGTGGGGGAGAGGGGTGACCTGGGGGGAGAGGGGGCATTCGACCGTGATGACCGCGTCGACTATGTAGAGAATTCTGGAACAATGTGATGCACAGGTGGCATCTGTGCACACTGGAATGCGCAAATACGTGGCCGTCATGCATGACAGCTTGCTGACGCTAATCGCGAGGTGGTGGCCCCTGGCCGAACGCCCTGGTCCCCCAGGTCTGTAGCCCCGGGCAGTGGTGGCAGTAGGGTGAACGCGAAGGTATGCTGGTCACAACAGATGTGAGGCATGCTGCCCGGATGTTGATACGTTAATGACACTGGCCGTAATTGAGCGTATGTGAAATTGTATGTTAGCACGCTCTCAAAGTCATCAACTTGCTTAGGCTTGCTGCCTTTTTTGCCTCGGCTGGTGCACCACATTCAAGAAATAGGACGAGAACTGGCGAATGCTCACCAGTAGAACTGCACAAACTCTGAACATGAAAAAATGAACCCTGCTAATGAGCGCTTCCGCTTTAGTCAAAGCTTCGACAGTATTCAATATTCACCCGATGTTTGCACGTATTGAATGTTAAAACAACGAATAAAAGATTATCCGAGAACTAATCCAGGGATGATGATGGTACCTTTTTAACCCTTGCCCCGGTGGCGGTACGAGCCACCTTCGCCCTGGTGAGGGGCTAAAAAGACCCCCACGATCTCAAAAACTAAGAGAGCTAGAAAAAGCGCAAAACGGCAATCGAAAGCTCTTCGAAAATGATATCGAAAATACTTCGGTCATTTTTCTTGTCAGGTCAATATCAAGGTCACCAGAGGGTCAAAATAGGTCAAAATCGCTAATATGAGGTGTACTAAGAAAGCCTCCTATATCTCAGAAACTATGGTAGCTAGAAGCATTTTTCTAACACCATTCGAAAGCTCTTGAGATGTGCTTTCATTACAGTGGCATTCATTTTCGTGTCAGGTCAAAGCCTAGGGAGCTACAGGTCACTAAATATTGGGCATATTCTTGGGAATGTCCATAGCCACCCCATGCATAAGGGCGTTTACTTTTTCGCTAATAGCTTCCAAACCAAACAAGATACAGCCATAGTTGATGCACCATTGCAATCCTCTCGTCAATACAAATCGAATGATATATGATATTGCTATGCCAGGTCAAATTTAAGAATTTGACCTGACCAGGTCAACGGTCTGACCCAACTTGACCTGGTATAGTCATGATGTATATCATTTGACTTCCAGTGACTATACAAACACTTTGGTGACAAAATAAAAAAGCTCTATCCTAGTTTATTCAAAATTTATAGAGAAAAACACCAAAAAATGCTTATTTGACCTGAGGTGACCTTTTAAAGGTCACAAGTCAAAAATTTTGGTATCAGCTTCAGAAATGGGCTAAGAGCAAGTCGCAACCGATGTTTGAAGTTGATTCCATCCATACTTACTGAGAAAAGCTCATTTCGTGATTTTCCCCATGCATTGTCAATGGGGAGGTCATGCTCTGCACATGACCTTAGGTCACCAATATCAAAAATCTCGGAACAAATGTTGTAGCTCCTGGTGGGCCCAAGATGTGGTATGAGTTTCAACTTGATTGATTAACCCTTCTTTTAGTTATGCCGTCCTAAGTATTTTTTGAGGTGAGGTCACTTCACCTGACCTGGTGACCTGACCTGATATGACCTTGAGAAAAATTTTCAGGAAAGATGTAAAAATGATGAAGGAACAGCTAGACCAAGTTTGGCAGCGCTGCGCGCCGCCGTTTTTGGTCACTTTGGAAAAACCCGAGGGGGTCTAGAAGACCCCCCACCCCGGGCGAAGGTTAATGGACAATTAAGTCATGCAGAACGGAAAAGGAGAGGTGGTCAGGGTGGTCTGACCCCACTTTTAATCTAAAAACTTCCTAAAATGAGCACAAATCCGACACGCTGTTGGTTATAGCTAGTACAGTTTTTCGTCAGCAGCAGGTTGAAGATTGGCTGGCCGCCTCACTTTTCCCGGTAGCGACGCGTGTGAATCAAGTATTGATGAAACATTCTGTAGCCCTGATCATTGACAGAAAAGTGAAGTGAAGTGAAAAGTGAACTGACAGAGAAGTGCTGGTGAACTTGTTCTTTTTCTTTATTTTGTTTCGAGCCAAGGTTTGGAAACAATGTGGTGCAGCCTGTATCGTTGACCGGAGGAATACACAGGTGCTTCGAGCGCTTTGTATCTAACAGCATCATGCTTGACCACTCCTTCCAACATCCATCTTCTTATTCTGTGAATGCCACCTCAGAAATAGAGACCGTTTTGAAGTATTTTACACAGAAAAAGACATAACCATGCACCGTTATTTGCGGTTCACGAGTTTCCTCGCCATTTCAAAAAATGCCATCAGGTCAGGAAATAACAACATGCCCGTTCAGTGTTTTACATGGTAAAAATAAATTACTATGTATGGTAATTTATAGTTCAAGAGTTTCCTCATCACATCATAAACATGCTCAGATCACGAAATAGCAGCATTCTCAGGTCAGCATGTTATATACCAACAATAGATTATCATGCGTCGTAATTTATGGTTCACGGGTTTCCTCATCATATCATAAACATGTTCATGCCACTCTGTTCAGTCTGCATTCAACACCTGAAGGGGTACACTTGCCTCCCCCCTCCCCCGTACCCTCCACACCAGTTGATCAGGCTTGAACCCGCGTAGCCGGGGGCGGCTCTAAATGGTTGATTCCGTCTCTCAAGGTTGCCGGTTTCTCAGAAGCAGCGGCTGGGAGTGATTCACGTGACGGCGGCGAGACGGCGCTGGCGGCGGCATCCGCGACCGCCGGCCCGGCCCCGGCTCCGTCAATTACTGTGATGAGCCCATTTGCGGCCGCACAGAAAGCTACCTCAGATGTGTTGTAGAACTGTAAAACCTGTCTTTGGTGGTCACTTACTGTCAGCACCTGGATTAACTTGCCATTGTCGTGGATGAGTTAGCCCTGTGACCAATTACTGTTATGGTTTCCAAGATGGGGTCTGGATTTTATATGTATCAACATGAGCTGCGTACTTTGACTGTGAGAAACCATGCTTTCAACAGTTTTCATCCCTTTCTCTCGTAACCCGATTTGAAGCCTTTCGCACAAAACTTGTTGAAAACCCCGCACTTTACTGACCATTTTCTTTGTTAGATGTTCAACGCCAGGCTGCCACAACATGTTTCATCTAATCATGCCGGATTCCGTATCAGTTGTGGGTAAATTAGATAAACACTGCAGATACATACACCGGTTGACTGGGTCTTAATGGTTTCTGGCTCTTCTATTGAGCTTTTTAATGTTTATTTTTATTGTTCTGGGATTCTATGTTCTAAGCTGAAAGCGATAGCTTCTTCAAGTAGATTATTATTAGAGAGTGCTTGAAAATGTAATATTTAGGTAGTTTTAAAACTATATGCAGCTGTCAAACCTTAACCATATTTGTTCCTTATTTCCTCTTGTTAGATCCATTTTTCCATAATAAATGTCTTAAAGGTGAACAATTAGATCGGAGCTTATTTTATGAGCCAAGCGTTTACCTTATCTTTTTTAATGGAGCGTAATAGCATAGCATGTGCGTGAGGTAACTGGAACCGAGGTAAGATGTAAAAATAAATATATATTTAAATATATATATATATATATATAGTAGTTTAAAAAATCCCCATTTTATGCATTAGCATATACCATTCAATAACCGACAAATTCATCCACAAAACCCATTCGTTTATTTATCTGCGTCTCACATCAATTTTTTTCTTCCTAACTGTGGTGGGTGTCAAGCAGGCCTAATCGTCGCCTCTCCCTTTCTCTCCCTTGGAGGTGAGAACGACCCTAGACCCTTTCTAAACCCACGAACGCTGCATCGTCAGTGGTAGGATCGGTCTGCTGCGTGACTGGAAACGGACACAGACTAATTCGAAAAGCGTAGCATCTGGTAACATCTGGTAGCATCTGGTAACGTCGGGTGAACCTGTTATTGCACTGACCTCAGGAGAATTGGTCTATCAGCGTTTAGTCTCTCCCAAAGCTACCAAATGATGCTTAGGAACTGGATATTCCCCCTCTTGCAACTGAGGTACACTTAGATTTAATCAGAGGTCAGAAAAAGTCCGGACGTGCCAGCATAGTTGGGGAAGATCTTCAGCTGCCAGAGAGTCTGCACATTTTCCATTCTTCTTCTACTGCAGTATTTCTGGTCTTCTGATATGTGAACAGTATGTCTTAGGTAGGGGGCGCGGTAGTGGGGTGGTCAGCGTAGCTGGCTTCCATTCAGCCGACCCGGGTTCAAGGCCCGGCAGCTTCCCTGAACAAGGAGCAATCTGACTCCCGAGAAACCCTTCCAACAGGGAAAGAGTTGGCGACGCCATATGACCCGGGTAGTTGGTACGTCGATAAGCCCCAAAAATTATTATGAAGTCTTGGTACTTTTGAGCTGTTGATATTCCCACTTTGTGGACTATTTGATCATTAGACGTTTAGATAGTTATATATTGGACGTTCTGGCTATGGGTCTTTGTTATTTAGGTCGAATTTAAATTTGGACTATTTGAGCAGTTGACTATTTGAACATTGCTTGAATTTAAATCTATGTAGTCCGCCTGCTTCATTATTTTCACTGGTACTAGTAGTAGCAAAAAAACAGTTTTCAGCCAATCTAAGCGAATCAGGAGCCGGGGAATATTTCGGGTAAGGTCGAGCCGGGGAACCCGGGGACTGTGTTTAAGTGAATCCGCTCGTATCCTGGTGGCAAGAGTTGGGGTCCGGTACATAGGCGGATCCATGGGGGCAAGGGGGGACACATGCCCCCCGATCGACCCTCGGCGCCCCCTGAAATGGTCACGGAGCCCCCTGAAAGCTCGATGGCGCCCCCTGAAATGTCGCTTCCCACCTCCCCCCAGGATGCGAAAATCGGCGCCCACCGATAGGATTTGGCACCCACCTGATAGGTTTTGCCGGTCAAAAGTGGCGCCCCCTGGTCCGGATGGCGCCCCCGGAAGGGTCCCCCCCGATCGGCAATCCTGGATCCGCGTATGGTCCGGTAAACCTCGGCTAGCAAGCTGGCGCACGGGTTGCAAATTGTTATAGAGCACAATGCAAAAAGTGCGCTGGACTCGTCTACATACTTATTTATGCTGTGGAGTTGAACCTTTGAACCTCGTGATGAAGAAGATGTATATCACAAGAGCAAGGTAATAGAAAAAGGAAAATGGGCTGGTTGGACAACATATCTACCGAGTTAATGCTTGTGCACTTTGAAAACTTAAAAGTGTGTGGGGAGACAGTCTACGTATTGCTGACAAGGAACTTCACCCACTGGGAACAAGAGCTTGGTGGTTCTAGGCTCTTTTACCTTTCCCACATATTGGTTTCATATAATTCCAGTTATTTTTCCAGTTTGGCTGAGGTCGGGAACCTTTAAAAAGTGGGGTCTGGAGTGGACTATTTCAACTGGGTATTGAATGTCCAATGCTCAAAATGGGTGATCGGGGAGATAATATTGGGGCTTATCGACACACAACGCCAGGGTCATATGGCGTCGCCAACTCTTTCCCTGTTGGAAGGGTTTCTCGGGAGTGATCGGGGAGCATGATATAACTATTTATTAGACTTTTGCAACTTCCCAATAAGGTAAGCATGCATTACTGCAGGTACCTACCTACCTTCCTGCAAGCAAGACTCAAGTTTGCATGTGTGCTCCATGTCGAGTGGTAGGGCCCTCACTCCAGTATGAGGAATTGATGGATATTTGTGGAATGAGCTCTTTAGCGGCCCGACGAGAGCAGATGGATTTGATGTTTATAAGAGATGTTCATCGCCACAAGGAAGACTCTTGCTTTCTAAGCTCCCACTGCTTTGAATTGATCCCACTTCCCACTTCAAAGCTTCATTCTTGCTTTCTAAGCTCCCACTGGCTGTGCCCACCAGGCAGCTCCGCACCAGATCTACATTTCATGTCATGTACGCCCGGATAAATACCGTCCGAAACGGTTTATTTTGTCGAATACGGAAGGCGTGCAACGCCTTTTTAAATTCAAACCGCAATGTAGATGTGTGGTACCATAGTGTCACCGAATTCAAGAAACGCGTTGTTTTATACCTACATGACAGGAGATAATGACGATTGACTGTGCCTGTTTCTGTATCGATATTTATTGTTTTAAACCTTTTGACTTCACCTGTCAGTGGGTGCCCATGCCTGTTGGTGATTCTGGAAATACATACATACATGCATTGATAGCTTAAATGTTTCAGTGGGTACAGTTGTAATTTTTACCGTCAGCATCTCATGCTGTATGTAGGAACTATCTGTATAGTTAAATTTTCATTAGTCTTTCATTCACCATATATCATGAAGCTAAAACCTGGTAAACCTGTAAACTGGCCAGTTTAGTTGTTTAATTTGGAAAAATAAACTTAACTTTGCAATTGAACTATATGTTTAATGAAGTTATGGTTGACTCTTACTCTTGTGGGGACGACTCATTTTATCGTCCTATGATTTTTAAAGCTATTAAGGGATTTAAAAATTGTTGTGGTGTTTGAATTTTTTGGACTACCTTTGACATCCTTGGATCAAAATAAAGATTTTGAAAAAAATGGTCCATTTTTTACATTTTTTATCAAATTTTGATTTCAAAGACAGATTTTGAATGAAAATATGAGAAAATATATAAAAACAAACTTTGAAAGCAATTGAGCGTAAACTATGAGAGATATGGGTTTATACATGAATGACCTAACGAGTGCGTCAAACCTTTTTTCCATAACTTTTAAAATTGCCAACGGATGTCAAATTTTTTTGTTGGAGTCTGTCCCAGGCTGCTTAGGATTATTTATATAGAAAAAAATTAACCCCAAGTAGTTTAAAAACATTATACAATTTTGGATTATTTTACACTTTAAAATACTTTTCATGTCCATACTTGTTATATACCTACCAGTAGATGGAGTAGCTATTTCAGGGCCAAACTCTTCTGGTTATAGCCTTCACCCAGGTAGATGGAGGAGGGGGGGGCTAGATATGAGCCCCAAAGATTTTCTAAGACATGACCGGTCTAGCGCATTTGTACATGCAAAGTGGTACCGGCTTGATCTTCAGCTCCGACCTCCGATGCTTCCCCATCCCATAGGCGGATCCAGGATTACCGATCGGGGGAGGCACCTTCCGGGGGGCGCCATCCAGACCAGGGGCCGCCACTTTTGGCCGGCAAAACTTATCAGATGGGCGCAAAATCCTATCGGTGGGCGCCGATTTTTGCATCCTGGGGGGAGGTGGGAAGCGGCATTTCAGGGGGGCGCCATTGACCTTTCAGAGGGGCACCATGACCATTTCAGGGGGCGCCGAAGGTCGATTGGGGGGGCACATGCACTTTTTCCCCCTTGGATCTGCCTATGCCCCATCCGTCGAATTTTCCTCCATTGGAAACCAGTTCCCATCAGTTTTCTTATTGCTTTGAGACGTTGTTCGCCTTTCAAAAAATTATTCTTGTGCCCTTTGCTGAAGATCATTATGGATCCCTGACTGGTATTTGTACCAGCCAGGAGCCACAAACCGAACCGATTAAGAAGATAGGGGTGATTTTTCGAGATCTAATGAGTCTCATGAAGCACTGGATTTTACTTCTTGGGTGATATCTTAACTCTGTGGTCACCAGATCATATTTGAAAAATAGCGAAAAATAGCTTCAGCTCTCGACATGTGGGGGAGGGCGGAACATTGGAGTCCACGCGTTGGGGAGGGGGAGGGGGGGCCTGCTGCCCCCCTCCTTTTGGGTGCGCTACTGACTGGAGAATAGCTGAGTGTGAAACCTTCTGAAGAATCACTCTTGATAGAAATGTTGACTTTGAAAGTGGTTTTAAGGCATTTGCAGGGCGAATTCGCAAAAATGAGAATTGGACTCCTGAAACAACATTTTGCGACCTTTTGATCTAGCCAATTAAATTGTTACGCGTATCTCCCTTTAACACGCGCCCCGCTGGGGTCCCTTGCATGACGCGCCCCGCTGGGGAGGCGTTTCTCGCCCCTTCCCCCTCCGTATCTCGTTCCCCACGAAAGCTAAAGGAAAATTACGGGCGGCGTTTGAAAGTTCTTGTTAAGACGAAGAGAATTTATACGTATTATTTTTATGTCAGGTCAATATTGAGGCCAGCACAGGTCAAAGAATGCTCCATAGGCTTACAACAGAGCAGTGTACGTTTCCCTCTCTAGATCTGCCCTCAGGAGAGCTAGAGCAAATATTTATGCATCGTTGGATTCCTCTCATCGCGGCAAATCGAATGATGTATAATATGTTCTTGCTAGGTCAAATAGTCAAAATGACCTGACCTCGACCTAGGTCAGGGTCACAGAGTGACCTGGTATGGTCATGTTGCATATCAATCGACTTCCCGTGACAATATAAACACAATGCAAGCAAAATGGGAGCTTTATCTCAATTCAATGAGAAGTTATTGGCAAAAAATCACTCTCTGCTCCCATGACCTGATATGACCTTTGAGAGGTCAGATGCTCAAAAACTCAACTTTATGGTCAAGATCGTGGTAAGAATAGATAGTTTGAGGATTTTTAGCCATATCCATCCAGTATTTCCTGAAAACAAATCCATTCTATTTTTCACCATAGACTTATAATGGGGTGACCAAAAAATTGACCCCACCTTAGGTCACCAATATCAAAATTCCGAGATAGCAGATTTGTAGACCCTAATGACATTATCATATTGTGGAAGTTTCAAACTGATCGGTTCGCTAATGTTTCCTGGGCGCTGCTTCAAACTCGTAATTTTAGGTTTTGTAGTCGGGTCACTTGACCCTGAATAGCTCCTTGACCTGACATGACCTTAACTCAAAAATTTGGTCAGATATTTATAATTGATCAGAGATAAGGTACCGTAAGTTTCATTTTTCTGCCTTTCTTCGTTTTTGAGCTATCTGGGAAAAACCAAGAGGGGGCGAATTTCGCCCCCAGCGGGGCGCGTGTTAAACATTTAAGTGCCAGCAAACAACGACCAGCTGTGTTAAAACACTGCTGGTGAGAAATAGGTGCTCATTTACAATTTCCATTGCGTTTTCACCGTTAATTTCAATTGAAAATACTATTCAAAAACACATACCCTATGTTATTGAACTCAGTTGTTGTCCTCATTGAAAAATACACGCACGCACCAATAAGTCGCGTTCATCAAGGACACGGTTATCCGCTGTAGACGTCAGCGTTGATTGGACAGTGTGTAACGCGTGATTGCATTCCGACGGGGCCTCCTAACCGCCAAACGCAGTGCGGGGCGTCCCAACCGCCAAAAGCAGTACAGTGCGTGAGAAAGGTCGTGAACTACGGAGCGCAACGCGATGCAACTGCAGGGGTATCGGTTAATACGCTCCGTAAAGGGCAGCGTTCTGTATGAAACGGGAAATGGTATGGACGTTGCAGGACATAGGCGGATCCAGGACTGCCGATCTAGGGGAAACACATGGTCGGAGGGCGTTATACGGACGAGGAGGCTCTACTTTTGGACGGAAAATCTATCTTGGGGGCGTCGTAACTCGCATCTTGGAGGAGGAGGGTGGGAAGCGACATTTAAGGGGGCACCGAATGTTGATTGGGGGAAAGGAGCCTCATTTTTCCCTCCCCCAATCCGCCCATGTTACAGAGCGGGATTGAGTGGAACGAGATGGAGTGGAAATTTCCAGGTTTTATTCAACGATTTTTTTCAACTTTTCAAAGATTTTTCAGAAAAATCGTTCAACGGGTGAACGATTCTTCTGAATATGTAAGTGGGAAAATGGAAAAAGCGGGATGGGATCAATCATTAGACTCATTTTTGAAGATGAAACGAGGCAAACTTCGGCGGCACGGAATGGAAGAAGACAGATTTCAGCGCCACGGAATGGGAGGAGACACACTTCAGTGGTACGGAATGGGCTGAGACAGACTTCGGCAGTAGGGAATGGGAGGGACAGACTTCGGGGGCACGGAATGGGAGGGACAGAGTTCGGGGCACGGAATGGGAGGGACAGACTTCGGGGCACGGAATGGGAGGGACAGACTTCGGGGGCACAGAATTGGAGGGACATACTTCGGGGCACGGAATGGGAGGAGGCAGACTTCGGCGGCACGGAATGGGGGGACAGAATTAAGTAGGACGGAATGTGATGGGCCACACGTCAGAAATGTCAACGAAGAACAAAATTGCTAGTTTTCTGCTGTTTCGTATGGTATGATCACCCTGGGGGATGTGGTGGCGCCGGAGAAGAGCACTCGACTTCCGCGCTGCTGACCCGGGTTCAAATCCCGGCGGGGGGGTATTCTGCATAAATTCCGATCCTCATTATGTCCTTCCAACAGAATGGGAGCTGTCGATGCCAAGTGATCTCAGCAGTCTGTGTGTCTTAACCCTCGCGGTCTGGGGCCATCGATGGCCCCCCTAAGGTTTTTCCGGGATAGCAGAAAAACGAAGAGGCGCAGCGCCGCGGTTGAGGGCTCTACCTCTCACTGCATCATTTTTCCACCATCCCTGGAATTTTTTACCCCGGGTCACCCAAGGTCAGGTCACCAGACAAGGTCAACCAAGGTCACCTCACTTCAACTTAAGAGCTCTGTAAGAGCTACATTTCAAAGTCGATCAATTTGAAACTTCCTACACTTCATGACCCTTCCAGGGTCTACAACGTGTATATCCGGGATTTTTCGATTTCGTGCCCTGAGGTCAGGTCACGAGGTGACCTCTCCCATTGAAAAAGCATTGGGAAAAGCTGTCTTATGATCTAAAAGTCACAAAAGCGATTGAAAATGCTCAGATTGATCAGAAAAGCGTTCTTAGACACCCTTTTACGGATTCCAGCGGCCATATTTGCCCTTTGACCTCTCCAAGGTCATCCAAGATCACCAGGGGTCAAAAACAGTATTTTGACAATAACTTTTGACCTAATTAAGCTAGAGCACTGAAACAAACACCATCGTGTTTGTCTCGTCACTGGCTTTCATTTGATATACGGCAAGGTCACTTTTTGACCTTTCGTGACCTCAGGTCATCTTAGGTCACGAGGTGACCTCTGCAGGTCAAGCCACTGGCGGGAGGTATTTACGTTTCACATACCGGAAAAAGGACTGACAATTTCCTACCAAATGTATTTTACCAGATCTCAATAGCTCTAATGGCATAAGAGTTATGCCCAGTTTGCTTAAGCATTGCATATTTGAGTGAAAATAGCTGATCTTGACCTAATTTGACCTCTGGAGGTCAAACCATTGACCTGAGCACTAAAACATGTGAAGTAATTTCTTACTGAATTCACGCGAGCTTTCTATTGCACTTTGCAGATTTGCCCTAACACCCATATTTTCGGAGTTAGAGGGGGGCCATCGATGGCCCCCGGTGGGGCGAAGGTGGCGCTGGACCCCGGTGGGGCGCGGGTTAAAGCCCTAAAATTACTTGCTTGTTTGGTATCATCACCCCAAATGAGAAAAAAGAATATTGAAAACAACTCGCTAATCATTCCCGCACAAGGCCAGAACATGGACAGGTCTCAGGAAGCATGGAGAGCGCATGTGCCCCTCCCCATTAAGCCTTGACTCCCCCTCAAATAACGTCGGAATCTCCCTTAAAAATCGCCTCCTGTCCCCACCCAGGATGCGAGTCTCCGAGCCCCGACGCCCCTCTCGTCCGAATGCCACTCCCTGACTAGCTGCCTTTCCCCATCGAAAGTTCTTGGACCGCCTTTAGACCAATTGAATTAAGCCTCCGTAACTACCAAAGTTCCGTGAAGCAATGAGATGGTGAACTCTGTACTGAAATGGTTAACCCATAAATACGTGTTGATACATTACCTATGAAATGAAATAAACGAATTGTTGGTGGACAAAACAAAAGCCTCTTCCGGCTCGAGTAAGCAACCGCATGCCAACTCGGAGCAGACGGGTTTTCCTTAAGTTTATGGACGTAGAGCTTTTAAGGAGGAGTCTCACGTGTAATATGCGATTATAATATGTAATATGCATGTAATATGCGATTAGTGATGCTGAGTCATCGCATGTTTGGACGTGGGCACCTCCTTAATTTTGTTTTCATTGATGACCTTTCCCTGTGCACCGCTTAGTCACCTGAGTGATGAATCATGAAACTCTAGGGATCAGAGGTACCTGTATTCTGTATTTTCTATCTTGCGAACTCCTCCATGGGCATGGCTGTTCTTGAGTTCGTTTCTTAATACAATAAATATAAATATATATATATATATATATATATATATATATATATATATATATATATACAATACCTATATTTATGTGTGCATGTAGACCGAGGCGTAGATTTTTGAAAGTTATTGAGGGTTCCCAAATTTGGAAGAATGTCAAAAGCCACTATTTTAAGAGGGATGGTTCAATATAAAATGTGTTTTGGCCTTCCAGAAGCCCTGGTTAACTGTACAAAACTAATTAAGTCATTAAAATGACAAAATAATACCTAAACGATATCGTAACATTACTTCCACGTTTCATCGTAAGTGCCCTGGCGCCCCCCTCCTCCCCCACATGATATATAAATCCACAACCCTGATGTAGGTATGCATGTACACACCTGCACCAGAATTGGAGCAAATCAGGATATACTGATCTGCACCAGCATTGTGCCAAATTGATTAGTTTTTATCCCGAATATGGACATCTGCAGACTGATGGAATTCAAGAGAAAAATATCCAAGACCATGGCTCAAAAGCCAAAAGGTCTTGGTTCACACTATGAACAAGAATTAGTGTTTTCAGCTAATCTATTATGAGAATTCTGACGCAGGGCTGTACCAATTGATTTTCTCCCCTTTGCATCTTTGTTTGCAAATTGAGTGAGTGAATCAATTTCAATTTCAAAATGAGTGGCTCAATTTTATTGAGTTATTTCACCACTTGGCTTGCCCAGGTTTTCTAGGCCTGTTGGGGGTCTCGGTTAGACCTCGAGAAAGATTACGCATAAAATATAACATAAACAAAATATAAGATATTTCAGGCCCGACAATGGGGTTCTGTAATGACAACAGAGTTTTACATAAAATGAAAAATTTGCATCCAGGATTCGAGGAGACAGGCCAATAAACATCTATCAACTTAAATTCAAAGCGAGTTTGTAATTGGGTGTCATCTGTAAATTATGGCCAGTTGGGGCCTGCGAATACCGGTCACAGCAGACTCGGCGGGGGGGTGTGATTAGTCGGCATATCCAGCAGCGGCACTGGGACTTGGCCCATTGGGTTCACTGCGTTTTGAAATCGGTTATAGAGGGGGCACTCACTGCGTCTGTTGGAAAGCCATTTTAGCCGTTCACCGCACGAACGCCAAATCATGTCTCCCGACACGGGGAAAGCTCGAGAGCTTCAAGAGCTGTAATGGAGGCATAGGCGGACCCAGCAGGGCGCGACATAGCCTAGACGCTGAAGCGACCTAAAACCACACAACACCAACACAACGATCCAGGGGGCAAGGAGGGCACTTGCTCCTGCCCCCGATCGACCTTCAACGCGCCCTGAAATGGTCACAACGTTCCATGGAAGGTCGATGGCACCCCTGAAATTTCGTTTTCCACTCCCCCTCCCTCCCGCCAGGACGGATGCAAATATCGGCACCCCCACATAGGGCCTGGCGCCCCCTTGGTCCGCCCCCAACCCCCTCCTCCCCGATTGGCAATCCTGGATCCGACATGAATGGAGACCTTTTTTGTGCGAGTTCCCTCCTACTGCTCGAAGAAAGTCCAGAGTTCTGGTGTACCCACTTGTATTATAAAGCCGTGTCCGTTCCTGAAGTGAAAACACCCTGCATGTCTTGCAATGGCTCGGGGTATGGGTGATGCTGGAACTCGGGGATCATCCGACCGGCGCGATTCTGCACCTGCTCTCGTTTTCTCCTGGTTTGCACGGTTGAAGGGTCTTTAAAGCGCGTTACATTACTCATGGGGCCGTAGAAGCTCTTAAGGATCGGGAAGCTGTTTGTCGGTTTTGCCGAACGACCAGCCGATTAGACCAGTATCTGATTGGCTTTGGATGCTGCAGCGGCTGCGTGCACCGAAATTTGACTCATTTTGTGCTTATTCCCAGTACCTTCCATAGCATGTAGTATGTACCTACACTGAAATGGAATATCATGCATCCTGTAATTGGATTAGAGTTGAGTTTGGACAATATCTACCTAAACATGAAATACCATGTTTGATAGTTGTGTATATTTGTAGTTTAAGTTTTTAGAAAGTGTGCATATTTCTTTAATTTTGTTTTAGATTGACATTTCATACACGTCATGACTTAGAAACTGGTTTTGGCTCGACATTTTGGCAGCTCTCAACAGTTTCACTAAGTCTAGTTGTTAATATTTATTTGGAAACAAAGCGTAAATGAGTATCTATATTCAAAGATCATTGGGCCGAGCTTTCAGCCGGTCATTTGCTACTCATATGTAGATATCATATGGAACAACATCATCATTAACCACAGTCATGAATACCTGCAATTCAGATAGAAAACCACACTCCAAATCATTTGAACTCTCAAGGTCTTTTTGGTTCCTGCAATTGTTTTCTGAGCTGCAGTGGGGGACTGCATCGGCATTTCCGTTCGCACTGGCCTGCCAGTTATTCCGTCCGACCCAGTCGTCCACAGCTCTGAGCCTCTAACATGAATCACCGCCTCACGAGGTCATCGCGTCTCGTCTCTGATTGGCTGGCTAGTGCCGAGGGGGCGGAGCCTATGGCTTCTCCACTGCTCGCGTCAGCATTTGAATAACAATGGGCGAGCGAGTCAGAGAGAGAGGGGGGACAGAGGGAGAGAGAGAGAGAGGAAGAGGACTGGGAGGAGATGGCTTTCCGAGCGACTGCGCCGTTCGGTGCAGAGTCCACGGCGTGCAAATGTTTGGCGAATAGCTGTCGAGGCAAGCGCGGCGGCCGCGGCTTTCACATTGTTGAATCAACCACGCCGAAGGTGTGAACCCGAGGTAAATGTCACGGTGGAGGAGGTGGGTGGAGTGTTATCGCCCGGTGAAAGCCGACAGAGTGTGCTTGCGCCGTGCTGTCGTGCTTGTTTTACTCCACCACCGCCTGGCTTGGCACGCGATTCGTGATAAAGCCCGGCTCATGGGCGACGGTGTTTTCAATCCGCGCCGAGCCTTCAGAGATACGACTAACGAATGCCAAGCGCGTCACAAGCGCGTTGCAAAACGGGCGGCCTGGTTCATATCGTGTTACTGGTAGACTCAGGCATCGAGCTGTGAACCGACGAACATGATGCGAGCTTTTATCAACTGCCCGTCTCATGTCTCCAGTAACCGCAGGGGCAATTTTTGATATCATGGTATAGTTCTTGCAAAAGTTATTTGAGACACCAGTCGTATTTCGGTTATATTTTCGTAGCTTTCGAAGGTATAGACAATAACCAAGATCATTCGACTATATTCGTCAGCGAAAAGATTGCTCAGCCAGCGCCTAATTTAAATTAGGCGCTAGCTGAGCAATCTTTTCGCTGACGAAGATAGTCGAATGACCTTCGAAAGCTACGAAAATATAACCGAAATACGACTGGTGTCTCAAATAACTTTTTCAAGAACTTAATATGTCTCAGTCAAACACCATTACCGCAACATACGATATCATGGTAAAGTAGCTCATCATGAATTTTCAATAGCTCTCTGGCTAGGGCCCGTCCCCGAATAACGTAACGTAACGTAGTTTTCTGCGATTCTCGCCCCCTCCCCGTATGTAAAGTTTCGAAACGCTCATGCCAACTCCCCCTTAGACATCACCTAACGCTCAGTGATATCCTCACCCATGTGTGTGTTTTTTGTTTTGTTTTTTAGTTCAAAAATGGTAGACAGCGAACCAAACTAAGCCTGAAGACATGAGGCATCATACGTGGCACAGAACAGGCACAGGCAAAGTTATCTACTCAGTTGCAAAAGCAACCGATCACTACAGGCCTGTCATGTGACGTCAGCATATGTCCTCACACCAACAGCTATGACAACTATGGCCTGCTGCTAAGGGTACATGGGGGGTACATTTCAGGTAGGTTTTAGCTTTTTTCTACGAAAATCTTGAGTTCCAAGACAAATGATATATTGCGTACCGGGTTTTCCGACTTGCCTTACAACTTGGCTATCTCAGTTAAAACTACGTTATGAAGGTGCCACATTCCCTTTAACCACCAGAAGAAACATCAATCAACTTCATTTTGGTGCATGTTCCCAGGGAATGGATAAAGAAACTTCATATTCTAAGTACAAGTTGTAAATTTTCAGAAGCTGCGATGTCTAAATACCCATTCAAGGACCAATAGGGCCACCGTCAGTATTGAGGGGGTGTTGAATAGAATTTGTAAAGTCCATAGGTGGATCCATATGGCAAAGGGGAGCAGCCCCCTCCCGACTGACCCTCGCCCCCGCCCCCCCCCACCCCTGAAATGGTCCCCGGCGCTCCTCCCAAAGGTCGATTGCGCCCTATCGCGTGCTTACCGGTTGAAGGTAATTAAATTACCACAAAAGACGTAGAAAAATGCAATATTACAATAAGATAAGAAGATAATTATAGCCTAATCAATTGATACCCACAAGATCTAGTTACTTGTATAAGAACAGGGCCAACAGACCCACGAATGCATCCACTTAGTCGATCAAACCGAGAGTCATTTACTGAAAAGAGTGGGCCGACGGCGAACGCCAATGCCTTGGAACACTCAAGCGGATCAAGGTTACAATTCGGGTATCCCAGCCCGGGCAATTATCACGGCAATGGTCTCGAAGACGGCCACCTCCGGTCCCGAGAGGGAACCAGGTGGGACCTGGACGGCGGGGACGGCGCAAGGGCGCGGGCCCTCGCCACAAATCGGCTGTCATCCAAACCGGAATCGCCAGAGCTTGTTCCGGCGATTTGGTTGACTGTAACGAGCCTCCCCTATGTGAATATCCTTACTCTACGGCCGGAATAATCATCACCACGGTGTTCCCTCAAATTTCGCTTCCCACCCCTCTCCCCCAGGATACAAAAATAGGCGCCACGCGATAGGATTTGGCCCCTTGGTCCGAATGGCGCCCCCCCAGCAAGATCCTCCTGATCGGTGATTCTGGATCCACGTATGCTAAAGTCAGCTACATGAATATGCTGAATTGGTTTTTGGTAGACTAACAAGGTGAAATAACTTTTTATCGATGTAAAAAGAAATTGAGAAGTTTCGTCTCTTTGTACTGTGCCCTTTGAGTAAAATATTCACATCAGATATATTCTCACCCAAAGCGGGCACTGCGATCTACCACTGTCAAAAACCTCCAGATGTAACATTAGTTTTTCCCTTGCAAAACAGGATCGCCTGCAAATTTTTCATCTCTTTTCTGTATGTTACCATTTTAGGTGAGCAGAATAGCAAAAACCCTGTAGCACTGCCTGCCGTTGTTTACTTCTGATCTCCAAAGACTGTGCCAAAAACTTGCCCTGTGAAACATAGGAATATGTAGGTGTTCTTATCTGCTAAGCAATGCGAATTGAAAGTCTCACCTCGAATTGAAAGTTTCCATGCCCAAAAACGTTGTCCGGTGATAAGGTGATAAGTAGCATAAAATCTAAGTGCTATGTAAAAGTTTGTCATGAAGCAGATATGAAAACATACCCAGTATGCTGATACCACTTCATTTCTTAAGAATAAAAAGATACAAACTGAAAATGCACATACCAGGAACAGGGTGCATTACTCACGCTCAGGCGACGACTATGAGGCGCGTCCGTTTTGCATAGGGTCAGGCAAGAAAGTGGTCGCTCTGAATGAATCCGACTGAAGTCAGAGGAGCTTCCAAATGACGCTGCACATCATGTGCACCATCTTGACAACATAACATAACATAAAATCAACTTTATTTTCCGATATAATTTGAAATGCACAGTATACAGGTGTGGTACGGCGCAAAAGCCCAAGGCTTATATCGCGGCGCCGCCCACTAATTACAGAACACTTTTTACACTTTCAACTATCACTCTGAACACTTGGCATGATATTATATCAAACTCGGTACCTCCGACCGCCGCCCAGCGAGCCGCACCCGCCCCGGACCGACCAGCGCAGCACGCCCCTCCCACCGCACGCCTGAATTTGGTTTAGAGATGTCCGGTCGCTAAAATATATTTTTGGAACTCCGTTGCCACCCGCCGACAATCAACAATCTTAACATCAACAATCGACAACAATCTTAACCCGATCTACAAACTGTATTTAACCCATCGAGCTTCCAAAGCGCCTTAAAAAACTTAACAGCCTTAGACTCATTTCTACACCGTATGCACGTTGCCGAATATTCAGCACACCTTGGGAATACCACCGCATCATTTCACCTCATCCCGAATTGCCTCCAGAGTGAATCCGTCAGTTGAGACATACGTGTTAATTCCCTATGCTTCTCTTTTGTCAGCTTTTGTTGATGGAGGAAGACGGATTTTATTTGTAATGCTGTTTCCGGCCGTCGTGTCTGTCTGTCAAAAATAGTTGCCAGTGATTTTTTCTGGGTGTATGTTACGGACCCGGGTGTCCCCCATCGATTTTGGAGTCTTAGATTTCTAAAAGTGTCTTCTAGAATGTTGAGTTATTTTCTTCAGCGTAAAGTTTTGAGCTGTAGGTATATATCTTAATTTTGCTAGGGAATGTGTCGGCACAACTGGAGGATGTGCTCGTTAATTTCTATAAAAAGAGCCCACAAATTAGACAATATCCGCCGCATAATTGTTCTTACTCACGATGTAATAGTATCTATGTAACTGTATTTGCTATGTAATAGGAGGTATTCTCATGTGTATGTGTATCTGAACATACCTCTTTACCTTAAATGCTTATAGGCCCTGTTATTTATCAAATTTATTTATTTAGATAGCTCTTGCATGCGACGTTTCTGACGCGAAAACACCGTGAACGGCCCTTCACCGATGGTCGTGTTTGATTGTTTTACTCAACTTCGGACCGTGGAGGTTTCAGTGCACTTCGACTGTTTGGTATGAATATGAAAATTATGTAGAGGCTCGGGCTACAATATGCGTTGGACGAGAGCGAGAGAGAGAGAGAGAGGAGCTGCAGGTGTTACAGAAAGATGAAATGAGAGATAGCCATCGATCCGAGAGTCTACTACTGTTGTAAATGATTACTCAATTTAGCCCTGGACCCCTTTGTGTGATATTCCTTTAGCATAAAGTAAAAATATGGTTTGCACGCACAGCTGGAAAAGTAACGGTGTATGTGCATATCATGTTTTTAAACATGCACCAGGTGTAAGTTAAACGTGAGTGGTGTCATTGATTTATGAAAAGTGAATACGATATGTTTTAAAAAGCGGCTGACTGATCGTATTGATTTGCATCGTACCAGCTCCAAGGCAAGAGCCGTGCAAGATTCTGGGATACTGAATTTGTCATCGCATTAATGCCTTGTCATGCTTCTCGTGCAACCTATGTTATAAAAAATGCACGAGTGCAGTTACCTATTCCTATGCTGCCAAAGACTGCTGCAAGCAGCGCTGGAGATCCCTTCAGCAGTGAGGGATATAGATATATATATATACATATATATATATATATATATATATATATATATATATATATATATATATATATATATCTTCTTCACTTGGGGGGTCTTGGTTGGGTTAACGCTTGCACGGCAGTACAAGCCTTATAAAAACCCTATTGGGAGACCCAAAATCCAGGGGGTTCCTGAACACTGGTGGCGGAACTGGTGGAGGGAGGCACCGGGCACGGTACCCCCCCTTAAATAAGAAATTTTAACACTAACCCTATGGCATTGACTGGAAAGAAATGGGTTGAAAAGCCCGTGGTGACCCTCTCCCCCTCTCTTGAACTCGGATGTTCCACCGTCACAGCTCCCGACCCTCCTAACCGCCCCCCCGTGGTCTTAACCTATAGCTGCGGGTATTTTGTTCCATATTATATAGACATATAGTATATGTTCAAGCTGATTCAAGAACGTTCTGCTGAAAGGGTAAACAGTGTGTAAATAAATAGTTCAGGTGTAGTCCCTCGAGAACTAAAGTAGGTATGTATGTACATACATACATGCGAAATGTGGATGCAATAAAACATTGAAGAAAAAACGGACAACGGAGCATTAACTACCCAGTGGAAAGGCCAACCATGTGTTCAACCATACCGCGTACAGACATGTAATTAGAATAATTTGTCAAAGTTGCTATGGTCGAATTTATGTCGTGTGCTGTGGTCTACTCTGTGGCTGGGGGGTGGATTTTGTAAAATGATTTGGGGTTCCCAAGCTTGAAATAACGTCGATAACCACCATATCGAAAGGGATAGCGTAACATAAAACGTGTGTTAGCCCTCCTTCGGGCCTGTTGTACGGCATGGAGCCAATTTGTAGCCCTCAAAATAAAAAATAAGAATATTTCAAGGAATTCTTAACGCTAGTTTGACATTGCATTAGGGGCACCTGGGCACCCCCAGAGATAGAAATCCACACCCCTGACTATAACGCAGGGGTGTGGATTTGCGAACATCTTTCGGCGTGCCCAAAGTTGAGGAAGGAAAATTTTAATGACCACCATATGAAAGGAGATAGCTTAATATTATATTTGTTCTATGCATCACACAGTCCTTTTGAATCCTGAAGATGGGCAATAAAGCTTCAACTGTATTTTGACACTAACTTGATATTTCATCCCGGATGCTCGGACAGCCCCAAAGAGATGTAATTTTCCAGCCCTTGCATGGTACCGCTCATTAAAATCCACGCAGCAATCCACTACTGATTTATTTAGAGACCATTCAGCCACCGTTTCCATTGAATTTTTCCGTGCTATAAAAAAATTCACAATTCGATTTTAAACATACTAAAAAAGCCGTTAAAAAGCTGTCGCCGCTCGAAAGAATTTAATTGACGTTGATTGGTGTTTCATTATTGTTCTCTCCCATCCTCGTATCAAAATTATAGTACGTTGTATTGTTTCGGTCAGTACAGAAATTTTGGCCTGAAAAAAATCAATATCTACCAACAAAATAATTTATTTCGCTAGGATTCGCCCATTGAATGCTTGACACTACTTGTGAAGTCACCCCATGCCTCAATTCTACCAAATTAGGTATAATGCGAATGCTGAGGGTTGAACGTCTTGAACCAACAACGGTACATAACTTTTCACAAATAATGATGATACTAAAAAATATTAAGTTGCTAAGATGTTCCCTGCCCTCTCCCCTCGAATCCGGAAATGTAAAAAACACTGAAGATTATATATTCGGGCACAGCCCTTCATCTGAATCATGGAGTAAATATCAATAAATCTCAGTCGTAGTATAGCCAGACCTTGAATTGAGCTTCACACAAATGCCTTTTAGAATGAATCTTATTCAATCTTATTTTCATTCAATCTTATTTTTAACCTTTCATCCTAAAAGGCATTCTTTGTGAAGCTCAATTCGAGGTCTGGCTAGACTAGGACTGAGAATTATTGATATTTACTCCATGATTCTGATGAAAGGCTGTGCCCGAATATATAATCTTCAGTGTTTTTTTACATTTCCGGATTCGAGGGGAGAGGCCAGGGAACATCTTAGCAACACATCATCATGCTCCTCGCCGCAACACTTCAAACTTAAAAAATATTAACTAGGAACAGCGACGTCACCTGGGCAGAGTTGTGTGACTCACGAGTTAGTGTCGGAGTTTAACTCAAATTCCGACTTATTCACCTCTGAGTTGAGTTGAGTTGAGTCGAAAAAATTAGACAAGTGAGTTGAGTTGAGTTGATTCGGTTCACAACGCATCAACGAGT
Organism: Lepas anatifera; assembly: GCA_034440635.1. Taxonomy (NCBI): domain Eukaryota; kingdom Metazoa; phylum Arthropoda; class Thecostraca; family Lepadidae; genus Lepas; species Lepas anatifera. The sequence goes on along the minus strand of JAOTON010001997.1, from coordinate 183,147 downwards.
TGAGTTGAGTTGAGTTTTAAAGACAGCGAGTCAAATGAGTTGATGAAAAAAGTTGGCTCAACAGCTAAACAGGATGTCAAGTAAAAGTGTTTGAATTTTCCTACCTTTTGCAAACCTCCTTTAACCTCCTTTAAATACATTTTCCCTCCAGTGTTTCAATTGTTTAAATCAAAGTTTAAATTTGTTTCAATGATCCAATAATTATATGGTTCAATTGCTTATTTTAAAGGCCCATCCGGTCTGAAGAAATCCCTAAGAACAAATAATACATATACTCAAAAAATGAACCAGGTTCCTATCACTGGCTTTGTCTTAAACATTTGTAGTGGTGGAACGCACTACAAAATACATTTCAAACCTCTCAAAAACTTCTCATCTGCAATATTTAACACGCGCATTGACGGGGGTCTGAGCCACCTTCGCTTTGACGAGGGGGGGCGGGTACCCACCCCCCTAAGATCTCGAGAGCCACGGTAGGTAGCAAAAAACGGTCAACAGCGTTAGGTAGCTCATCCACTTCTCCATCGAAAATAGTTTTACCATTTTTTGTCAGGTCACATTTAAGGTCACGAGAGGTCAAAACATGCCGTAATAGGGATAACATGTAAATTAAGTTTTTCGGTCATTACATCTGAACAAGTAAAGATAGAGCAAAACAATTTGAACTATATGAATCCTCTCAGCAAGCCGAATAGAATGATATATAATTTGACCTTGCTAGGTCAAATCAAGGATTTGACCTGACCTGAGGTCAGGTCAGGGTCAAACTATATAAAATGCATATCATTAGAACCGCAAAGACCAGGCGAGTCTTATGCAGCTAAAATAAATGCCCTATCACCATCCGTTACTGATTTATTCCGTAACAACCATTTTTCCCATGTATTTTCAATGGAGAGGTCATGCCTCGTACCTGACCTTAGGTCATCGATATCAAAAATACCGAAACATATGTTAGAGAACTTGGTGGGGCCATTATGTGATATGAGTTTCAATCGGATAAGTTCACCCTGCTCCGACTTATGCTATCTTAAACTTTTTTTAGGTCAGGTCACTTGACCTGTACTGGTGACCTGACCTGAGATGACCTAACCTTAAATTTTCACAGAAGTTGTAAAAATGATGAGGGGAAAGGTATGCCAAGTACGGCGGCGCTACGCGCCCCCGTTTTTCTGCTATCTCCGAAAAACTCGAGGGGCGGGTACCCGCCCCCGTCAATGCGCGTGTTAATATTACTTCTTTACTTTAAACACTCCAACAACACGCGTCGTCGTCGCTGATTGTTGTCGTCAGTGGTGGTCTTCTGAGAGAAGTGTGCGTCATTGCTGTCTTTGAAGAACAAATTCAGCCGAGTATGGGTTCAAGCTAAGCTAGCCTCAAGGTAAAAGGTGCAAATATCATGTGATAGTTTATGAAGTAATACAAATATTTATATACCTACATGCTACATTTATTCTTTTGTCCTAAATGCGCCATCTGCCGTCGCTCTTTTCATTTTGTCTATTAATAGCAGACACTGCTATTAGCATTAAAAAATTGGACCCTTGGTTCGACAAAAATGTTGAGATGTCTTTATCACAAGAATCAGAGGAATTATTTCATGTTACCCTTTTTTCTGATCAGAGACCCTTGCTTGGCGTCTGTGTTTTATTTGGAAAGCTATACATTATCAATTTTCTATGAAATCGTTCTCCAATTTTGTTTGAAGAGCGATAGGTATGTATCGTATTGGAGGTTCTGACTGAAGCTGAAAATTTGATTGGGTTTAAAATATGAATATATTTAAATCCAACACATCAACGTTGATAAAATTTTCATTGCCATGTCCTTTGTCATATATGGTATACTTTTTCCTAGGGTTTGCTGTAATTCTTAGAATGAGCAATTACAGCTAGGCAATCTAGTAATTAGTGCTTAAATTTTTATTAAACTCTTGGCTTATTAACTTTGATTTATAAAAATTACCTAGCCTCGTTCTTTAACATAAAAAGCAATACCTATACCATCCCTACAAATTCAGTTTATATCATGATTTTTAGCTTGGACCTTTTTTGTCAGTATGGAGGCTCAATTTTTTTGCCTGTGTTGGTGAAACCTTAGCGCTTTTAGGTTCCTTTCCATTCCATTTACCTAGTTTAATATGCAATGCTCCTTTTAGAAATAATTGTAACATGTTTTTTTGGGCAGTGACAGTCTGGAAGAATTAAAAAAGTTATTCATGGTTGCTGGCTAATTGTTAACCAATGTTTGAATGCCAATTAATTAATTTTGCTTCCATTAATCTTCCGTTTCGTGTCAGACTTTCTGAACAGCTTGATTTTTGCTGGTTTATTGATTGATTTATTATTTTTTTATATTTATATATTTATCATTCAATTATTTCATTTTGCAAATGAGACGAAGTTTGAGTTTAGTTGAGTCGTGAGTTGAGTCAGAGTTGAGTCAGATGAATTTAGCCTTGAGTCAGAGTTGAGTCGATTCACTGAACTATTGATCATGAGTTGAGTCGGAGTTGAGTCAACGGCTCTCAGCACTTGAGTTGAGTTGAGTCGACTCAAGCAAATTCTGAAACGCACAACTCTGCACCCAGGAGATTATAGTGGAGTATTATAGCATAAAAACCGATTTTATAGGCCTAAAGATAGAAGGTCGGCCAATTATGGTTAGACAGCCGTGTATGTACAGTGGCTTCTGGCTGCCTGGAGGCTGAGTGGCGGCGACATCGAAAGGATGTGGTAGTTCTGGTAGGGGAATGGCGTATGGTAAAGGAATACAGTGATGAGTAGGCCACTAAAATATACATACTTATCAGTTAATTCCCTCGGGCGTCTTTTGCCTTGCCTTGGACCCACCTTGTTTACACGGCCAGAACTACTTGTCTCCTCGCCTCAAATTGTCATTCTAGCATTTCTAGTGTTCTAGGCTTCTAGTGATGCATACGCATGAAATGTCAGATAGGTTTGTATTTCACATTCACCATGTGTGCTGTGATACTTCTAAGTGTCCATTTAAAAAAGTATTAAAACCATCATCTTCCTATACCGAAAAGTGCTGCAAATAGTGCCGCAATTTTGTCCGCCAACAACCATAACCATACTCAATTCATGAACTCGCACTATGTTTTCCAGTGTTATCGGCGCTGCGCATTGCAGAAACCCCGAACCCATATATCTACCCACGTATACAAAATGCCTCCTACACTGGTCCCTCTCCCTCAGTTTGGCACCAGGCACAACGACCACCATTTTCAAAACCACATATGTTGGCATTACAATCCACCCGCGACCCCTCCCCACCGAGGCTTGAACTTGGCGTCAGCGGCGCCCAGCGTGACCTCTGTAACCTCTGTGCCCGCAGGCAATCGCGGCTGCCGGCGTATGGCGGCCGCTGATTGGTGGAGGCGCGTTCACTTGTATCGCGAGCAATTCGGCGGAGATTTCTGCATGAAAATGATAGAGCTTTAAACCATGAACCAGGAGATGTATTAACATTATGTTTTTTTCAAACATTTCTAGCCATACCTTGCTTTAACCGGGCCATAGCCTAAGGTTTTGGATAGCAGAAAAAACGAGGCCAGCACCCGGTAGGCCACCTCCACCATCATTTCCCATATCCCTGAAATTTTACCGGGTCATCAAGGTCAGGTCACCAGACGAGGTCAACCAAGGTCACCTCACTTCACCTTAGAGCTTGAAGAGCACATTTCAAAGTCGATCGATTGAAACTTCCCACTTCATGACCCCTCCAGGGTCACAAGGTGTATATCGGGATTTTCGATTTCGTGCCCTGAGGTCAGGTCACGAGGCGACCTCCCCATGGAAAAGCATGGGGAAAACTATTTCATATATAAAAGCCACAAAAATGATTCAAATACTCAACTGCTCAGAACAACGTTTTGACACCCTCACGGATCCCAGGGGTCATATTTGCCCTTGACTTTTCCAAGGTCATCCAAGGTCACCAGAGGTCAAAAACAGTATTTACAAAACTTTGACCTAATTGAGCTAGACGTGAAACAAACACCATCGTGTTTGTCTTGTCACGGCTTTATTATATACGGCAGGCACGTCACCTTCGGACCTCAGGTCATATTAGGTCACGAGGTGACCACGGTCAAACCACTGGCGGGAGGTCTTACGTCCACATAGCGGAAAAATACGGCAATTTCTATCAAATGTACTACCAGGCCTCAATAGCTCTAATACATAAGAGTTATGCCCAGTTTGCTAATCATGCATATTAGTGAAAATACCGATCTTGACCTAATTGACCTCGGAGGTCAAACCATTACCACACAAAACAGCGAAGTAATTCTACTGAATTCACGCGAGCTTCATTGCACTTCAGATTGCGCAACGCCCATATTTCGAGTAGAGGGGGCCATCGATGGCCCCGGTGGGCGAAGGTGGAGCCGACCCCGGTGGGGGGGGGTTAATTATTCGACACACCATCCGAGGCTGCTATTCAGTACAGGCGAGACGGCGGCAGTCAGCACAGGCTAGCCGGCGGCCGAGTTCGCTGAAGTCGGGAGTGTCGCGATGGGTTTCTGCTGAGTGGAGAAGATTGGGGCCTAGTCCCAAGGTAACTGAGGGAATGAGGAAATAGACGTTCATAAATGTAAAACTTAACCGTGGGACGAGTTAAAGAGAGTGAGGACTAATAGGGAGCGCTGCCGAAGTACAACCAGATAATATACCAGGAGAGGTAACACGTACTGCTTTGCTCTGTATTGGATGGTGAAAAAACACTATCTGATTCGGGACTCGAAGCATCATCGATGTTTATTTTCCATTATGTCTGAGGCTTTTCGTTGTTTGGTAGAATATTAAGCTGTACGTCAGATGCAGAATGCCACTTTAGCGCTGTGGAACAGGTATTTGTTGATAATTTCATCTATTTGCGCATATTATAAGGACTTTACTTCACCTTTTGGTGGGGGTGCCCAAATCACCATTGGGGGTGCGAGGCACCCACAAAGAGAAAGAAATCCACACCCCTGCTATAACGTCTATATAGCAGACCTCCAGGGCACCTATGCTACGCTCCATGGGATTCCCGGATAAAACGTGACCTGGTAACCAAAAAAACTTTGTACCACGCAGCGTAATCCATGCCACCTGCAGGAGTATAGTGCGAAACTGGGTATTTTCCGGGCGGAGCCAAGTATACCGCACCGTCGATCACAGACAGTCTGTACCAACGCTGTGCTGAAAAACATCAACCCTTTGCCGCGTTGAACTGCTCGGTCCATTAAACTCACCCAAATTTAAACTTGTTAACAGGTGCAAAGAAGAACGGGAAACGCAAATGTCAAACCATCTTTTAGCAGATCGATCCTTGGCGGGATGGCGCGATCCTATTTCCAGCCATTCGTGTCATGTCTATTGGCTTGTATCAGCTGTTGACAGTTTTGCCCCAGCGCCGTCGTCAGCCGAGATCGCCGTCAATGCGCCGGTCGCGTGCTGCGCCACAGCCGCCGCCGGAAGACGATAATCGGCGCAGTGGGCACGTGCGCCAGATAGACCGCTAATGACATGGCGGACTAGGCGCGGCCTCGCGGCGCAGGCAGGAGGCTCGTGAAGGGGCAGGGCGCGCCAGGTCACGTGAGAGCGCTGTACTGGTGGAAGGATGGAAATGGGTACGTTACTGAGAACAGGAAGATAATGACAGTGGCTTCATTTTCTTAACTGCTACTCAGTTAGGTCTGTACATGGCATAAGCAGAAGGGGTAGGTAGAATGAACCCAGAAACGCAAGCTTATGTACATCTATTTGTGCATTTGTTTATCTATTAATCTAGAGAGGACAGTTTTGCCACGCAGAGATTCACTGAGGATTCCTCTCCTGATACTGGTTTTGCCGCTAGCGAAACTCCTACGTACAGTAAAAAGCTGACTGCATCACTCGGCTCGAAAGGTGGTCTCTCGCAGGGGTGTGGATTTCTATCTATTTGGGGGTGCCTCGGCACCCCTAATGATATGCTGGGCACCCCCCAATGGTGATTTGGGCACTCCCACCTAAAGATGAAGTAGAATCCCTATAAAGTGCGTAAATAGAGGAAATTATCAACAAATACGTGTTCCACAGCGCTAGTTGTGCTGCTGAGAAATGCGCTCCGATGTATCTTCCCGCACAAGCTGCGCATGCCTCTTAATTATGTCAATTAGATACAAACGTATAAAAATGAATATTGAGCCACATTGCAAAATATCCATATCACCCTTACCCAGAAGCGTAGCTTAATACATTTAAGCCCGGCTGACAGTGAAGTTATTTGTAAATATGCTGAGGTCTGGTATATGGGTCTGGGTGGAAGAGTCGGTTAGTGCGCGCGCTTGGCTCGATCACGTGACCCTGTGCCATGACGCAAAGGGGCGCAGGATCGAGCCCACTCCGAGGCAGGGTTTGGTGTCGTGTACTAGCCCAAGCCTCGCTTATTCACCTCCCCTTCTCCTTCATCGCCACCTAACCTTGTAGTTGGGATTGTCGTAATGCCCGAAGTAAAAACAAAGGCTGGTTAGCATCATGTGGGAAGTATAAGGAAAATGGGCATGGTGCAATGTCTCATTAGGCCACCTGGCTACAGCGGCTTGTATGCATACAAACGAAGCAAATGTTTTTAGACAAAGACAAGTTGATTCAAACAGTCTTTTTATTGCTGAATCATTTGATGGTACGTCTGCATACAGCCCAGGCATTGACAAATTACCAGTGAGATTTTAACCCCCCCCCGGGCGGCGCCACCGCCCCACGGGGCATCGATGGCCCCCCAACTCCGAAAATATGGGCGTTAGCGCAAATCGCAAAGGCAATGAAAGCTCCGTGAATTCAGTAAGAAATTACTCCATGTTTTAGTGCTCGGTGAATGGTTTGACCTCCAGAGGTCAAATTAGGTCAAGATCGGCTATTTTCACTCAAATATGCAATGATTAAGCAAACGGGCACAACTCTTATGTCATTAGAGCTATTAGGCCTGGTAAAGTACATTGATAGCAAATTGCCGCACTTTTCCGCTATGTGGAACGTAAAGACCTCCCGCCGTGGTTTGACCGCCAGAGGTCACCCGTGACCTAATATGACCTGAGGTCACGAAAGGTCAAAAGTGACCTGCCGTATATCAAATGAAAGCCAGTGACAAGGCAAACACGATGGTGTTTGTTTCACCGCTCTAACTCAATTAGGTCAAGAGTTATTGTCAAAATACTGTTTTGACCTCCGGTGACCTGGATGACCTTGGAAAAGTCAAAGGCAAATATGACCCCTGGGATCCGTGAAAGGGTGCAAAAAATGTTGTTCTGAGCAGTCTGAGTATTTGCAATCATTTTGTGGCTTTATATCATGAAATAGCTTTCCCCATGCTTTCCAATGGGAGAGGCGCCCGTGACCTGACCTCAGGGCACGAAATCGAAAAATCCAGGATATACACCTGAGACCCTGGAGGGTCATGAAGTGTAGGAAGTTTCAAATCGATCGACTTGAAATGTAGCTCTTACAGAGCTCTAAAGGAAGTGAGTGACCTGGTACCTCGTCTGGTGACCTGACCTGGACCCGGGAAAAATTTCAGGGTGATGGAAAATGATGCGTGAGAGGTAGAGCCCTCAACCGCGGTGCGCGCCTCGTCGTTTTCTGCTATCCCGAAAAACCTAGGGGGCCATCGATGGCCCCCGGTGGGCAGGTTAAGCCGTACCTGTTTGTCTGCACCCAGCCAAAATATGCCCTCTCTGTTCTATAGAAACACAGACACATTATATGCATTATAAGACCTAGCCGAAGTTTTTAGACACTGTGCACACGCGCACTGTTTTCCAGTACTGCCGTTACCACGCAAATACAGTACTTTATTCTATCCTTACTGCGCTGGTCTACAACATAATGTCAAGAGGCAAACTTCAGGTACCACGGGTGCGCGGTTGATCTTGAAAGCGTTGGCGACAAACCTTTCTGTTCAGTACAGTGTTGAACTTGCTACTAACATCCAATTCAGACTGAGTGCTGGGCCATGGGAGGAGGATGACTGCGGCAGACTGTTCACTGAGTTCACGAATCCTTGGCAATCAAAGGATTTGAAAATCGTCTAGATTTACAATGCTCCTAGACGTGTGTAAATATAAACTATTGCCGAAAGATAAGCTCCTTCCAGGTACGTACGGTAGCGTTATGTACTGACCGAAGTGGTTGTTCGTGTGCACAGATCATTTTTCCAATGCTTTAAGCTATTGGAAACTGGTATATACTCCGCTTTACCATCCCACACAACTCATTTGAGCAAATAGCTGCTAAGGCTATATCTGTAAGATGGCTTTCCAGTGCTAAGGCACTAGAAAGATAACTGCTCTCCTGAAAAGCTTCAGTGGTATCATGCCTTTTGGTATCCAAAAACATCGTTACTGTCTCTCATTGTCAAGAATCAGTAAGATAAGGCTTTGTTGCCAGACGCCATGCTTACAACATCACACCTTGTACCACCCTTAACGACACAAGCATATGGAACGTTCGAAGAAGAGCCCTTTGCACGCCTGGATGATCAACCGGTGGGACCTTCATCTCGCCGACCACCTGTCTCCTCCGCCCTCTCCTCTCCCTCTGCAAGATGGCGGACGGCGCGGCGGCGCGTGCCATGCCCCTGGGGGCCAGGTGTTGCTTGACCCCGGGACATCAGGACGCTGCTGCCGGCGCACCTACTGCAGCCAACGGGCCAGTTTGAGGGCCTAATTGAAATAGCTCCAAGGATGAAGGAACAATGATGGGTGAAGCGACAGATGGCCTTGTTACCAGAAGTTTTGGTGGCTGGTGCGAATGCATCTACATTCTAAATGTGTATTCGTTGAATATTCAGCATATGATATTCTGGAATTGCATCATAAATTCAAATAGGCGTTCTAAAACTGGCGTGGGTGACGCGAGCTTCGTGCAGCCTACCTGGAAAAACATTTTACGTAAAATATTCATCACCTGACAAATTCAAGCATATCATCAAAATGAGAGTGTTTGCATTGTCATAAAATATACTATGATTCCAGGATACATTTAGTTAGTCCAGTTTACGAAATGCACGCTCTTTGGAATGTTTCTCATTAAAAGGCATTGTATCTCCGAGGAGAAAATATATCCTTCATCGGAATTGATATGCAGACCACAGAGAAGGGTGTAGATTTCTATATAGTTTGGGGTGCCCCCGCCTTGATGTTGCCGGATGCTGCAGGAACATTTTGCTCCGTCGTTCTTTCGACTTCCTTCCCCCACCAAACGTAACCCCAACAATGAAAAAAACACTGGCGAGAATGAATCAATACACGAAATACACAAAACACAAAAAAATATAAATGTTTTATCATTTGCATATATCCGAAAGTTTTATAAGTATCTCTTAACATGTTTGTCACATGTTTGGTTTCTTGGTCTGAACGGGATTTGCTTTATGAAGCACTAAAGGAATGTGGCACCTGGTCAAATCCAGAATTTAGTGTAATTATGGGAACTTTAAACCAAAAATCATAACAGCGTTCATGATTTCTCTGAAAATGTACAATAAGCTCAATATTTTTATTTTTAAAATGCTCCTCTAGGGAAAGAAAGAAATATCTGCTTGTGGATGATGTCAGATCTGGCAACCACTACCATATTCAAAACTTTCAAGGGCTTGATTGGCTGATACCACCGTGACGTTAGCATATGTCGTCACACCAACAGCCATGACAACTGTGGCCTGCTGCTAAGGGTACATGTAGGGTACATTTCAGGTAGTTTTAGCTTTCTCTACGGAAATTCGAGTTTCAAGACAAATGATGTATAGAGTACCGGGTATTCCGGCATGCTTTACAACTTGGCTATCTCTGTTAAAATCATGTTATAAAGGTGCCACCTTCCCTTTAACACGGGAGCGTAGCAGTGGAGTGGTCAGCGTAGCTGGCTTCCCCGCAGCCGCCACGGGTTCAAGGCCCGGCTACTTCCCTTAACAAGGACCAAGCTGGCCACGAGGAACCCTTCCAACAGGGAAAGAGTTGGCGACGCTATATGACATTGGCAGTTGGTGCGTCGATAAGCCCAAAAATGTATATTAAGCACTTAACCAGGCGCAGTGGAAAGAAGAGGTCGAAGGGACCCGCCCACCTATTTCCGAAAGGACCAGAGAACCGTTCGCACCGGAAAACGCTACTTGGCTGGATTTGGATGAATTTATGAGCGCATCGATTAGTGAAGGACGTTTGAAAATTGGTCGACTTATTTTACTTATATGCTTCCAATTTCAGGCCTATGTTTCGAGAATGTCGCAATCGCACGGTCGCACCAGTTTGCCTGCACTGTTGGCCGAGTGGTGACATAATAATGCCATATAATCGGGATTTATATCAAGGTCACCCACACAAAGGTCAAGGTCAAGTTCAAAGCTCCCAGCTCAATGTCATAAACGCATTTTAAGGTCATTGAAGCCAGTGTTCCGGTCAGATGGTATTAGTCCGTATGACGTATATTATGCTATGACTTCAAATTACAGTTACTCAATGTCAAGATTAAGGTCACAGGTTAAGGCCAAAGGTTTTGTGTCAAGGTTAAACCCTCATTTCTCGCCCAGAGGCTGCTATAGTACCAGTTGTATTTTACACCATTGGGGATATTTCAAATTGTTACGTCAGATATCAGTGACCTTGAATGGACTTGACCTAAATATTTTGGAGTACATTATGCAGGAACTTTGCTCAATTATTTTGGTCTGATTTCAGTGTACCCGCGATTTTTGCATATCTGGCCCAATTACGGCCAGTAGTTGTCCAACATGACCCAGATTCGACCTCTACGGCCTCTTTTAACCTTGATGATAATAATCTAGGCAACCAAAACTAACTTAAGTGTAGATCACCATCAGCCCCACTGCCTCCAAACGGTTTTCTAACTTTCTCGGTTTCGAGATCTCAGAGGAGGACAGTTTGTGACTTCCCCCTCTCCACTGAACGTTAACGCCAGACCCCTCTCCACTGCGTGCGTTAGTAACGCCAAATGCAACGAATCAGATACAAGTAGAACAGAACTCGCTTCTGTGTGTGGTATTAGCGGTCTGAGGGCTTATGTTTCAAATAATAATGTGTTTTTCTACTACCTTCCCTGGTTGACATCAGAACTGCTCATAGAACATATAAACGCCAATTTGTTGATTAAACTTTCATCGGTGTACACATGGAGAAATAATATTTGTGGAACAGGTGGAATGGTCCAGATCTCGTTTTGCCTCGTGCAATTAGGAAAATTATGCGGCGCGGACCATAGAATGGCAGGAACCTCATATCATAATAGTATTGATAGTTTTTGAATGTTGCAACTACTTCCATCATTGGTGCTCATACCGTTAGATGAGTCATTCCACTGCAGTGGGAAGCTTATCAAACAAAGTTAGAGCTTCCTGTCTAGTGCACTTGGGCAGGAAGCGTATACCGACTGGTGGATACATCCTTCCTCCATTCCCACTTATTCTAAATCATTTTATAAATACATTTTATGCTTTATGAGCATGTTTTCCCTAGGTATATGCTTAGTGCCCAGCTAAATGTTACAATGAAACTTTAATATTACCGACAGGGCTGGGGTACATATTTTTCTCTGGCTGTGGAGCGCCCAATCAGCCTGTATCTTTTAATGTTGAATAATGCAATTTTGTTTCATTGTTTGAAGGTGTAGCATTTTGAAAACCTTCTTTATAATCCAATGGTTCTCTTAACGCGTAATGGACAGCTTTCGGATTTGGGGGCCCCTAATGGTTTTCGAAAATCCACGTTAGCATGATGGATCAATTGAGAGCGCCCTCCCTACACAAAAATATTTTGCTGCAAATGACTTGGGTTTCACCATAGGGTTTTAATTTTTGCGGTATGGCGTGAGAAAGGTGAATTGCGCTCAATCAACGGCAATGTTGTCCGTCCCGAAGGAAGTTGTGCGCCTGTTTACCTTCCAACACGGAGTGACGCAGCCCGTGCTTCCCTCTTCTGGTATAATATAGATCTGTGTGCGCTTCGGCTGTGCCTTCTAATAGTCCTTACTCTCTATAGTTGGTCGGACAATTAAGTTTTAGTTTTATGTACGCCTCTGTCCTTCTTCTCTCGGTTAGCTTCGGGACGGACCTCACTCCTCCCTACTCAGCAGAAACTCATCGCGACACTCCTGGCTTCGATGAACTCGGCCACCGGCTAGCCTGTGCTGAATGCCGCCGTCTCGCCAGTACCGAAGAGCAGTCTCGGATGGTGGGGAAAGAATCAAGCCAATAGGAGCAAAGCACGCCTAGATATGTTTGGGAAATATAATATGAATAGATCCCTTGGTTCATGGCTTAAAGCTGTATTATTTTCATGGAGAAAGTTCCTCTGAATCTCTCACAATATTGGTGAACGCGCCTCCACCAATCAGCGGCCGCCATTCAATGACTGCTGCTTGCCCGCGGGGCACAGAGGTTAGAGAGGTCACGCTGGGTGCCGCTGACACCGAGCTCAATCCCGGGTGGGGAGGGGTCGCGTGGCAGATTATAAGACGTACACGCGTGTGGTGTTGAGAATGGTGGAGGTCATGCTGTTGGGCTGAGGAAGGGGAACAGTGAACGAGACATTTTGTGCAAGTAGGTGGATATACGGGCTAGGTAAACACCTACAGTATGCGATGTCGAAAGCGATGGGAATAGCCAGTTCATTAGTGAGTTCGGTACGTGAATATTCTGGGCAAACAAAATTGTGGGCGCTGTTTAAAAGACTGAAGTATGTTTCGGCATCAGGGTACATGTTACAGGTTCTCAAACCTTTTTCTCAATTGATACGCACTTATTGGCAGTACAACACACACGGTAAATGTGACATAAACATCTGTCCTGAAATTTCCTGCGTATGCAACACTAGAAGTTTGATATGCTTAAATGAGTATTTGAGTCGGAGGAGTAAGTAGTTGAGAGCGTATAAGCAAGGAGGTCCGAGACAAATCACAGTGAACAAGGCCGTTGACTGAGTAGATAAAATTATTTTTGGGGCTTATCGACGCACCAATTTCCAGGGTTATATAGCGTCACATCTCTTTCTCCGTTGGGAGGGTTTCTCGGGAGCAAGATTGCTCCTTCCTGAGGGAATCTGCCGGGCCTGGAATCCGGGATCGGCTGCGTGGAAAGCAAGCTTCCTTTCCACTAGGCCACTGTGCCCCTGAGTAGGTATGTTTATTTGTATGCTATTCATATCATTGTATTCCTTCAGCATGTGCCAATCCCCTATCACATGTTTTCGATGCCGCTGCCACCCGGCAGGTCGCCAGAAGCTGCTATGGCCACCTTTCTGTGCTTGTCTGGCTTTCTATTTTTAGGCCTAAACTTGTATTTATGTGCTATAATGTTCCGCCATTTATTTCCTGGGTGAGGTCGTGTTCTGAGTTAGCTATTTTTTATTATTACCACTTAATTATCAAAAATCGTGTACCAATTTCAATCAAAGACATTCAACACCCGGAATTCGAAGTATACCTAAATTGGTGGAATTTAGGCAGTGAGTCACGTCACAAATAGTGTCAAACATTGAAAATGTTCAGTCCTAGCAAAATAAAATAATTTTTGGTACATGTAATTTTGTCTGGCCAAAATTGCGTACTGACTACGTATTGTCACGAAGACGGGAGAGGACACCAGTGAAACATCAAGCAAAGTTAGGTCAATTATTTCGGATGGAGGGGTTTTAGAACAGTTGTACTTTCTAGCACATTCAAAATGTGTTGAATTAAATTGAAAAATCTTTTTAGCACGGCACACGTTGGTAGAAATAGTATCTGAAAGGTTTGAAGAATTGATTGGTTGTTGCTCGGACCTTAACCCTCGCCCCACCGGGGGGCCATCGATGGCCCCCTAAGGTTTTTCCGGGATAGCAGAAAAACGACGAGGCGCAGCACCGCGGTTGAGGGCTCTACCTCTCACTGCATCATTTTCCCATCATCCCTGAAATTTTTTACCCCGGGTCACCCAAGGTCAGGTCACAAGACGAGGTCAACCAAGGTCACCTCACTTCACTTTAGAGCTCTGTAAGAGCTACATTTCAAAGTCGATCGATTTGAAACTTCCTACACTTCATGACCCTTCCAGGGTCTACAACGTGTATATCCGGGATTTTTCGATTTTGTGCCCTGAGGTCAGGTCACGAGGCGACCTCTCCCATTGACAAAGCATGGGGAAAAGCTATTTCATGATATAAAAGCCACAAAAATGTTTGCAAATTCTCAGACTGCTCAGAACAATGTTTTTGGACACCCTTTCACGGATCCCAGGGGTTATATTTGCCCTTTGACTTTTCCAAGGTCATCCAAGAGTCACCAGAGGTCAAAAACAGTATTTTGACAATAACTTTTGACCTAATTGGGCTAGAGCGGTGAAACAAACACCATCGTGTTTGTCTTGTCACTGGCTTTCATTTGATATACGGCAAGGTCACTTTTTGACCTTTCGTGACCTCAGGTCATATTAGGTCACGAGGTGACCTCTGGCGGTCAAACCACTGGCGGGAGGTCTTTACGTTCCACATAGCGGAAAAAGTACTGGCAATTTGCTATCAAATGTACTTTACCAGGCCTCAATAGCTCTAATGACATAAGAGTTATGCCCAGTTTGCTTAATCATTGCATATTTGAGTGAAAATAGCCGATCTTGACCTAATTTGACCTCTGGAGGTCAAACCATTGACCTGAGCACTAAAACATGCAAAGTAGTTTCTTACTGAATTCACGCGAGCTTTCTATTGCACTTTGCAGATTTGCGCTAACGCCCATATTTTCGGAGTTAGAGGGGGGCCATCGATGGCCCCCGGTGGGGCGAAGGTGGCGCCGGACCCCCGGTGGGGCGCGGGTTAATGGGCGATACTATGCAGGGCTATGGACTTATGTCTCTCTGGAGGTAACTGGCACCCAAAATGAAATCGAGTTAATTTTAACATACCCTTCAGATTGTAATCTTAAATATTTTCAAGATAAAAAAGGACTGAGTGATGGCAAACAAGGACGACAGTGTGACATGATCATTTACTTTTTATTTGGGCACCCTCAATAACTTTCGAAAATCCACGCGCCTGATTCGCTTTGCTTAGAACTTACCGTTCTCGGAGAAAAATAGTAAATATTAACCCCTATGTTACGTGGCATGAGGTGACTTGGGAACGTTATTTAATACACAAACCTCGCTGCGCGCAGAAACATTTCTTGCTTGCACCTCTGAGAAACCTACCTGTTTAGTACTGGCAGCTATAAATGCGTATAACGTTCTTACATGAGTAGTTTCAAACGTGAAATGTGTTGTATTGTATCAAGAACAAAATAACAGAAATTGTTAAGTATTACTTTGGTTCCTAATAATATCCCATATAATCTAAAAACGCTTCATTTGTTTTTAAATTCATTTGTGGTGCAAAGCAAAGAGGCTCTGTGTGGTACAAAGCATTACCAGGTTGTACGCCGACTTGTCGTCACTCTGATTTGAAGACTTTTACCTCCAGCAGGGGACAGTCAAATAAAGCGAAATATTAGCTTATTAACCTTTTTTAACATTTCTGTCTCATGGATTTCTTCTGTTTCTCATATCTGTTTCTCGGAGTAAGATATTCTTCACTGAGACTGCCTTTGAGGCCATGTCGTGTTCAGAGGCGTGCACGATGTCAAGCAAAATAATGGTGATTAGTATTTGTTATGGAGTTTGCACCCAAACTGCGCCCGGGTTTGTTTTTGGGTCCTCATTATTAACCGCTTTCACCAATCAAATTTTCCTCGATGTTCAAGGATCCGTTGATAGCAGTTTCTTCTACACTGCAAGGAAATCGGAATTAATTATCTCTCCATCTTTGTCTTATCATCCCGCTCCCGGTTTACATGCTACACTTATAAATCAATAAATACACAAGAAGGTCACTGCCGAGTTTGTGGCCGATCATTCAGCTTTTCGACGGTAATTTGTGTTTTAGGTACGTAATGAGAGACAAAGAAGTTTCATGCTGGCTGTAAAAGTTGTCACCATGGTGATGACTTTGATAACGGGGCTTAAGAAAGAGAGGTGGAAGGAGAGAGAGAGAGAGAGAGAGAGAGAGAGAGAGAGAGAGAGACACGTCCAAGCTGGGCCATGCTCGCTGGATTTGAAAGCAGTGTGTACCGATGAGGTGATGGCAGCCTTGAGGTGGCGCAGCTCGGGGTGCGTGTGGAACTGCAGCATCTGAGGAGGAATAACCGGGTTTGTTACCGAGCCGATTAAATTTAGCATGAAGAATCCAATCCGAGGATGCTTGAATGGTTCACTGAGGCGTAGGCTCGGGATTCGATGAAACCGATAATGTTTCGTCAAATCCCGAGTGATGGGCTAAGTGATGGGCCAAGCGATTGGCCAAGTGCAGATATGTTTCCATTGGGACACTTCTGCGGGATGACCTCTGCTACAGGTCTTGTTTTAGTGGGTTGAGATATTTGCCTTCATGGCAACCTTAAAGGTAATGTGGCACCTTAGTGCAATTCCATGCTGTGGTAGTTTAGGGGCAATCTATGTTGAGTATAATGCATTTGGCTTTATTTCTCCTGAAAAATAACTATATGTTGTTTTATTTCACTTTCTCTTGTTCACAATACAAGTCTCCAAATTAGTGTGACGTCAAATAGGCGTATAATATGGCAACGCCTTGTGCCAGACTGATCCTGTTTCAGTTGCGTCAATAATTATTGGAGCGACTGAAACAGGATTAAGTAATCTGACGAAATTAAAAGAAATCGTGTTCGTAAATCACTGTAAATCAGTATTAATCATTATTCGTATCCATAATAATGAATACGAATACAACTGAAGCATTTATATAAAAAAGGCTACCATTTCGAACAAAAGCGAAATTTATCAATTTCTGCTACTTTTCTTGATCTATTACAACATCTTTCACGTTTCAAACTAGTCAATAAAGCAAGTTATACGCATTTGTAATCGACCGTACCGGAGCCATGTTAAGCATGGGGGCTTTAAAGAGTTCGGCGCAGTGCGCGCAGCGGAACTTGAGCATGACATCACTTTACTGACGCATGAAGAGTATGACGTCACATCCGGGGAGGACGGAGTCGGTGGGGGCGAATTGTTGCCTTTTTCTCGGCGAGCGGTGAGTTCTGGGAGAAATGAAATATAGATCGACCGGTTTCTCGGTGTGCTCTATTACATGAAAAGTTCAATTTGAATCGCATAATGAAGGTGTCACATTCCTTTAAGCTTGGAATTCTTGTTAAGCAATAATGCAGGAGTTGTAGGGCTCTTACAGTAAAATATCTTTAAAAATTTAGCTGCAAGTTTTAGAGGAATTGGAGATTTCAGAGATCACAGGTCCAAATGGTTGGCGTGATCCGCCATCATAGGCCAAGAGCGCAGCATGCACAATCTAGCATCATGATCTGCATCACTGAAAAAGTGTTCCAATTTCCACTCACTCAGGCATTTCAAAGGATACATTTCTAGCCGACCCGCCACAGGTCATTGAATCCGTAATAGATATATATTCGCTCGAAAGCGACAGGTAGGGAGGGTGAGTCTGCAGCAGCAGACACACAGCGACACTATCCTGGGACAATACGGGAAACGATATGCAGCACACCGCCGGCTACTCCAAGTATTGTATTACCCGCGTACACATCCTCTCAACGCAGTGCCGTTCATCACACGCCGCTCGCCCCGAGCGGGTGTTCCAGAATATTATCGACTGAAGATCCAGAGGGAAAAGATCCTGGTCATCCCCGCCAGGAGGCGAGCGCAGACCCTGCAGACCGCGCGGCCCCATGGCCAGGACACACCAAGTACCGGACTCTGCAGCTGCCCGCGACATTGCAGGATCCTGCCCCGGACAGACTGCAGCCGATATGGCACGGATAGATTAAGAAGTACGGAATTTTCATCAAAAGGTACTAAGGACACCACTCCGCAGCGAGACACCCAGGCACTGCAATCGCTGACGACGCCTCAAACCCAGCCCCGCACACAGTGTTCTCAGGGCGGCATAGTTATGTCCTAAGATAGAAATCTGACAAAACAAGGATGCGCTGGACTACAAGGAACGGTGCCCGCAGTTTAACTATGCGTGATGGGTTTCAGCACTTGCGATACAATGGCGAACAATATTGACTGGAATACCGAGGAATATTTGTTTGAATATCTATTAGGAAATTTGACTGGAATATTTACATATATCATTATTATAATGAATTAGTATACCAAGCAAACCATCACCTAATACGAATCTCAGGAACGGGTTGGATAGATCAATCCTGCACTAATTTAACACTTAGGTCGGTATCTTTTTAGTTTAAGGCACATGATCTGGCCTGGGAACTTCACTTGAGGCGAACAAGAACTGAAAGCTTGTGAAACTTTCCAACCATAGTCACTATTAAAATGTGTGAGCATTTCCCTGAGCGTCTAGAAAAAATATCAGGCACTATAAATCCCTCCTTCACTCGTGGGCGTATTTTATTTAGGAAATATAACGATACCGGCAACGAACTCTTGTTACCACTTTCCAGGCTGGAGAATTTTATATTCCTATCATTTCCCTCACACAAACGCCCCTGATCACACAACGTGTGCTTACAACAATCCCAAGCCACCGCTAAAGCGACCGTGCAGCGCCGTTGGAGTCCTGCACGGGCCGGTCAGTCGGGGGCGCGCGTGAGGCCGCGTCGCTGACGACGGCGGCGGCGGCGGCAGACGGTGCGACGCCGCGGCGGCTCGGCCGGCCAGTGGCGGCGGCAGCGGCGGATGTGACGACGACGCCAAATCAACAGCGCCGGCAAACAAACACACGCCGATGAAATGTTGCTTCCGGCGACGGTGCAGTTGGAGCTGCCACCGGCGCGGGCGCGTCGCCGGCGGCTGCAGCGCGCTGCACTGTCCCGCGCGGCGCTAGCGCGCGGGTGGAGTCTGTCAGACGGCTGCAGATTTGGCACAGGGCTGCCGTGAGGTCATGGACACCGCAGTGATATCGCTGTGTGAGGGAGAGAGAGAGCTGCAAATGTGGTGCAGAGGTGCACGCCCGTATGGATGTGCGGCTCACCGCTGCAGAGCTGAATGGGAATGGAGTGTTGCGACGTGCGACGTTAGACCAGCTCGGCTTTAGAACTGCACTCGCGGCCAAATGATAATTTGGTGGTGTTCCACGTCTCGCTTTCTCATTGCAGTCAACAATTTGACCCCTGTATAACGATACGTGGTCATGTATCGCTTTGTTGTACACATCCACAGAGCATTGCCTCTTCCAGGGCCTGGCATTGTCACTCCTCGGTCGCCATCGCGGGGGGACAGCGCATGGAAATGCTGCAGCACGCCTGCGATGAAAAAGTAAACAGTGGATGAAGATTAATTTACAGATAGCAGGCCGGCGTCTCTGATAAGCCGCATTCCAAATTGTCAGCCGTATCAAGCATGACGAAGCCCATACCGGAGCAAATATTTAGCGTGCCTTATGCAACTCCCATTTACGATTGGCTTTGCGAAAAGATGCACATCAGAAGAAAATCCAACGAAGCAGAAAGACTTGTCCGTTATGTTCGTCTAATTACACTACTTAGCCTCCCCAACGGCTAATAGTAAACGGGTCTGTTGATATTGGCTACGTTTTTATTATCCATGTATTGCAAAGGATTTCTGATTTCTGATGGAATAACTGACAATTTCTGGCTGCAAGTTTTAGAGGAATTGGAGATTTCAGAGATCACAGGTCCAAACGGTTGGCGTGATCCGCCATCATAGACCAAGAGCGCAGCATGCTGACAATCTCAGCATCATCTGGTCTGCATCTACTGGAAGAGAGGCATTGCCTATTTTCCACTCACTCTAGGCATTTCAAAAGGGGCCTTTTATCTTCTATGATATTGCTATCTCAGTTCAAATCCCATTATGAAGGTACCACATTCCCATAAAAATAAATCATTAAAACACGTTGAACTTGGCCAGTAATTTGAATCTGACGTTTATGTTTCTACTGTTAAGCATACGCTTGGTTATTTTATAGCTGCACGGGTATAGCATTAACTGAGAAGGAAGATGGATGCGACAAGAATGAATGTTTAATCAATCCTGTGTACTTGTAAGATTACATATATGACCGAACGGCATATCTACCGACCGCTCGCGCAGTCTTCACACTGTTGAACTTCCTGGGCAGCTTACGTAATGATCGAAATCCTACTCTCTCCTGTAAAATGCCTGTAAATATGAGACCTATGTAATGCAACCTGAATCTTAGAAGAGAGTGGTCTGGTTGAAAAGCAAATGCATGTGACTAGCTGACTCACTCCGTCTTAAGCGCAGTGACTGGTACGGAAAAACATTGAAGTCCCGTATTCCAGGGATCGGCCTCTAATTTCCCATCACTATGTCCGCTTGTGGCCGGCCTGCACAGCCACCTGCTCGCTCACAGTTACCTACGTGATCACCTGCGCCTAGCGCCGAGTGATTCACGTCTCGTGTCAGCATCAGCTGCCTTTCTGAGAACTTCGCCAGAGCGCGTGCGCGCTATACGGCCTTTGTTCGCACCTGACGCGAATATGAACTGTTTCGACACGGTGAGGTACAACCGGAGCTGAACGACGTGGCTTTTGTCGTTCGAGTGTTTGGTAGAAAATATAATCAATTTATTTGATGTGGTATTCTACTTTCGTTTTGTTTTATTTCACACCAAGCTCACAAGATAAGGCAGATGTGAAGGTATTGGATAACTCATGGAATTTCGGGAGGTGCGTTATAGCTGTGTGTATGGAAAGTGACCTGGAAAATTTGAATAGCTTACACCATCCTCTGGGGTAAAGTACGTAGTGTTTTCTCCCTATATTTTTATCTTTATTTTTATTTTTGTCTGGAAGTGAAGACCGGTATTTTTTATATGCATTGAACCAGAAAAATTAATGGAACACGGATGCTTGCAGGATCTAATGAAATGTTTATGATACTGATATAGGAGTTGTTTATGTTGAATATACCTGAATTTCGCGTTCCGTTTGTTTCACTTTATTGCTACGTCTCACCTCATTAGGTACACTTCACAGCTTGTGCTTTTCCTAGCAAAAAAAAAAAAAAACAGACTGTCTGGTCACCTTTTGCTCTGAGCTCCTCGCTCTCGAAACGTAACATTGCTTGTGTCGTCAAGCTGCGTTCAATAAAACACAGCGGATTCTGAAGCGAAACTACATGTTTCTGGGACCCCGATTGAGCTCGGATCAGCTCAACAGTCCATTGCGATACTCAAGGCAGTGGTGGAGAGTGGTTGTGAGTAATTATAGGCTAACTGTGACAAAGCCAGGCTCCCCATGAAGCTGTGGAGTGTTCCCATGTTTCCCTGATTTTGAAGTGTTTTTAGATAGGGTTTTTCACTCCACAAAGCTACCTTTCTGGTACCGGATCTAACAGAAAACAATGTATGAATATGTGCGCTAAAATGTTAAAAATACCTTTGATGTGTCTTTATGTGTGTCATTTTGTTATAGTGCGCGTGTTGTCAAGTAAGAGTGATTACAGATGCCGAATATTCACATATCTGTATTGACACTGAATTTATTATTAACGTTTGCAATATTTTCAATCATCTGATTATTACTGTTCCTCACCTTGCAAGATTATTAACAGGGCTTGCCCTTATCCTTATGGTTGTTTGAGACAGCTTAGAATCTGGGTTTCATCTCAAGGTATTTTCTGCATAATCTCATGATCAATGTCAGTGTCGTCCCCTCAATCGACAGCATATCCTCCTTATATTCGGCCCGTGTCCTGTCCATTGTTCAGGGCATTTTCAGTGGGCATACAAAGTAGCCAGTGGTGACGACTAGTGTGGAGAGTTGCCACGCAATGACCACTCTTCACACAAAGTTGCCACTGGTGACGACCCAGCTCTCCACCAGAGTTGTGCGTTTCAGAATTTTCTTGAGTCGACTCAACTCAACTCATGTACAGAGAGTGGTCGACTCAACTCTAGCTCAACTCATTGTCAAGATTTGAGTAAGCCGACTCAACTCCGACTCAAGGTAAATCCTTCCGACGCAACTCCGACACAACTCGCGACTCAACTCAACTGAAAATTGGACTTGGTTGCAAAATATATAAATACATGATTAGTAATATAAATAAATAATAATAACAAATGAATAAGCCAATAAACTACTAAAAGACAAGCTGAACAGAAAGCCCTACAGGAAACTGAAGATTAATAGATGAAAGATTAATTAATTGAAAGCAGGCTGTCACTGCCAGATAAAGATGCCACACCATGTCACAATGATTTCTAAAAGAAGCCTTGCATGTTTAACCAGGTACATGGAATGGAAAGGAACTTAAATGGGTTAAGGTTACAACAACATAGGGAAATAATTGCACCTCCATACTATCCGAAAAGGTCCAAGCTAAAAAAACATGAACTAAACTGTATCTTCAGTAATGATAAGGGCATTGCTTTTTGTTTCTATTAACCCGCGCCCCGACGGGGGTCCGGCGCCACCTTCGCCCCACCGGGGGCCATCGATGGTCCCCCCTCTAACTCCGAAAATATAGGCGTTAGCGCAAATCTGCAAAGTGCAATAGAAAGCTCGCGTGAATTCAGTAAGAAACTACTTCACATGTTTTAGTGCTCAGGTCAATGGTTTGACCTCTAGAGGTCAAATTAGGCCAAGATCGGTTATTTTCACTCAAATATGCAATGATTAAGCAAACTAGGCATAACTCTTATGTCATTAGAGCTATTGAGGAGTGGTAAAGCATATTTGATAGGAAATTGCCAGTCCTTTTTCCGCTATGTGGAACGTAAAGACCTCCCGCCAGTGGTTTGACCTCCAGAGGTCACCTTGTGACCTAAGATGACCTGAGGTCACGAAAGGTCAGAAAGTGACCTTGCCGTATATCAAATGAAAGCTAGTGACGAGACAAACACGATGGTGTTGTTTCAGCGCTCTAGCTTAATTAGGTCAAAAGTTATTGTCAAAATACTGTTTTTGACCCCTGGTGACCTTGGATGACCTTGGAGAGGTCAAAGGGCAAATATGGCCCCTGGAATCCGTTGAAAGGGTGTCTAAGAACGCTTTTCTGATCAAGATGAGCATTTTCAATCACTTTTGTGACTTTTAGATCATAAGACAGCTTTTACCCATGCTTTTTCAATGGGAGAGGTCACCTCGTGACCTGAGCTTTAGGGCACGAAATTGAAAAATCCCGGATATACACGTTGTGGACCCTGGAAGGGTCATGAAGTGTAGGAAGTTTCAAATTGATCGACTTCGAAATGTAGCTCTTACAGAGCTCTAAAGTTGAAGTGAGGTGACCTTGATTGACCTCGTCTGGTGACCTGACCTTGGGTAACCCGGGGTAAAAAATTTCAGGGATGGTGGGAAAATGATGCAGTGAGAGGTAGAGCCCCCAACCGTGGCGCTGCGCCTCTTCATTTTTCTGCTATCCCGGAAAAACCTTAGGGGGGCCATCGATGGCCCCCCGGTGGGGCGAGGGTTAAAGAACGATGCTAGATAATTTTGTTAAATGAAAAATTACTATGCCATGAGCTGAACCAAAATCTAAGCTATAATTACTAGAGTACCTAGTTGCAATTGCAAATTCTAAGAACTACAGGAAAACCTAGGAAATAGTATACCATATCGATATATGACAAAGGACAATAGAAATGGAAATTTTATCATCGTGTTGCATTTAATACATTTATATTTTTAAACTCAATACAATTATCAGCTTAAAAACCTCCAATACAGCACGTATGTACCTATCACACTTCAAAATGAGAGCACAGTTTGATAGAAAATTGTCAATGTATAGGGCTTTCCAAATAAAATACGGACGGCGATCAGACAAAAGCGGTAACAAGAAAGAATTCGTCTGATTCACGCAGCAGTGGCATTTCAATATTTTGTCAAACCAGAGTTCAAACTTTTCTATGCCTAATAGTAAGAGCTGCTTTTAACAGGCAAAATTAAAGCTGCAGTTAGTTAGTTAAGGGCTTTTCATAAGGCGTTCTGTGCAAAGCACCTTTGCCCGCCTAGGGAAAGCTGCAGCTGCAGACGGCGCATTTAAGACAAAAGAAATAATGGGGATGGTTCAGGCCCTTTTGCGAAAATCCGAGGGCTTTTGGTGCCAGGTGCTTTGTAAAAAATTACCCAAGACAAATGACGCAAGAAATTGAAACACGGAGTCAGAATTGTCGTAACAAAGAGCAAGGCAATAATAGCGCATTCGTTACATTTATATACGTCATTTATCTTGGGTATTTTTTAAGATCAGTAGTTATTTCCTGAAAAAGGTCTAGCACCAAACGCTCTCTGATTTTTACAAGAGGGCTTGGACCATCCCCAATATATGTAGCTTAGAAATATTCACATCACTTTATGAATTATCACGTGGCTTCTACAATGTTTTGTCCTGAAGCTACTTTAGCTTGAGCCTATCCTTGACTAAATTTGTTCTTCAAAGACAGCAATGACGCACTCTTGCCTGTGCTTATTCTTTTATTGGAGTGGTGGAACGTTTGAGTGTTCCTACTAACCGTGAGTGGCGGTTGAAAAGAAGTAATACTGGATATTGGTGATGAGGAGTTTTTGAGATATTTGAAATGCATTTTGCAGTTCGTTCCACGTCTTAAAATGTTTAAGACAAGGCCAGAGATAGGAACCTGCGTAATTTTTCAAGTACATGTATTATTTGTGCCTAGGGATTTCTTCAGACCGGATGGGTCTTTGAAATAAGCCATTGAACCGTATCATTAATTTGATATATTGAAACAAATTAAAACTTTGATCAAACAATTAAAACACTGGAGGAAAAGGCATTCAAAGAAGGTAAAAGGAGATTTGCAAAAGGTAGGCAAATTAAAACTCATTCAACATAGTTAAATACTGAGCCAACTTTTTTCGTCAACTTATTTGACTCGCTGTCTTCACAACTCAACTCAACTCAGCTCGTTGATTTGGTATGAACTAACCCAACTCAACTCAACTCACTTGCCTTATTTTTTCGACTCAACTCAACCCAACTCAGAGTCGAATGAGTCGGAACTAAAGTTAAAGCACGACTCCGACTCGCGAGTCGCACAACTCTGCTCTCCACACAGAGTTGGCAGTGGTGACGACCCAACTGTTTATGAGTTGCCAGTTGTGATGACCCAACGTTTCACGAGTCGACAGTGGTGATGACCCAACTGTCCACAATGAGTTACCAGTGGTAACGACCCAACCCTTCTCATTGAGTTACCAGTGGTGATGACCCAACCCTCCTCACTGAGTTACCAGTGGTGACGACCCAACCCTCCACACAGAGATGCCAGTGGTGACGACCCAACCCTCCTCACAGAGTTGCCAGTGATGATGACCCAACGCTCCACACAGAGTTGTTGCTGATGATGACCCAACTCTCCATGAATTCCCAACGGTGACGACCCGGTCCAAGTTGGTTGAGTCGTCATAATGTCCTGTCACCTGGCCTAGAGGGGCACCGGAGGCAGTACCGGTGTCCGCCCATGTTCCCTCTTGTCCCTCTCTTTGTCATCATCTGGCTAAATGCGGACTGTTCAGCGCCCCGACAGCCTTGGTCAGCGGCGCACACAGGGTAGCTCCTCTCTAGGGCTGTCTTTCGAAGAAACGGTGGTCTCCTCGGCATCGTATTTTTGCATGCACCTTTGCCTGTGTGTTTAAACAGTCTTTGGGCTGCGTCCATTACTTACACCGCTGGGTAGCGCACATTTGCGCGGCCCCCCGCTCGCGTGCGCCGCTGTCCTTGAGTCGCCGTTGGCGGCGGCTGGTTTTGTGGAGGGCATTAGCGGCGTCCTCCCAAATTGACCAGGTGTGCGGCCGTCGTCTGTCGGCGACCGCTCCGTCATACACGCGAGACGCCCGGCAGCCTCCGCCACCGGCCCTGTCGCTACATAATTACCAGGACAGCCGCTCGCCGCCGCCGCCGCCGCCGCCGCCGCCGCCGCCGCTGACGCTCTTTGAGACGCGGAGGGAGCTACCCCCCCTCCCCCGCCCCTGCTGATGCGTGCTCGCAGTGTGACGGTTTGCGAGCGGCGCCCGGGGGCGGTGGGGCTCCCGAACCGAAATCGAGGACGCTCCACAATGATCCGTCTTGACAATAGCTGAGCTAATCATCGAACTAATGAGATTTTATTTTCATTGGTCGCTGGGGCCTCGCCTGCTGGTTCGGTAGATCTATCAATGCGGCGCCAACAGAGGCAACGGATCCCGGGTAGCCTCTGCCGGTGTTGGTAGCCTCTGCGCAGGTGCCGTCAAGGCCGCCTCACAGCGCGCTGTGACGCTGAGCACCTGTTGACGGCCGGCCTGTAATAGCAGAGCGGTGGCGGGTGATGGTCGGTCGGTCTCGCCGCCGTACCCTTCACCCCTGCCAGCGGCCACAGAGGCCCATTGTCAGGGAACTGGTAAAGGCCCACCCAGACTCGTGCCGCGCCAGAGCAGGACAGAGAGAGAGAGAGGGAGGAGCAGAGGAGAGGACTGGAGGCCTGCCGAGAGGAGCTGTGATGACATGACACTGATGGCCCGCCTCGTCTGGCACGTGAGGGGAGACACTGTCCACCGTCCACCGCAGAGGTGGAGGGGGGGACTGGTGGCGTGATGTATTGCCCGAGTCCCCTTCTCTCCACAAAGGTAGTCCACCCACTCACCACCGCCGCCCGCTCAGAGCTGTTGTGTCCGCGGAAAGCAGGGCTGGGCACCACGCCCTGTAAATGCCCGTCGTAACCATGGTTACCAGTGTGAACGCCTCACGAAACGCACACCCTCGTCACTGCCACACTATGATTGCTGCTAGGCACTTTTCAGCGCTGCCGATTGTAAGTATGGCATGCCGCCACTCACAGTCACGGGGCGGTACACGATCACAAAAATGTGCCAGATGAGGGTGCATCCACCTCTTTTTTGAGGGAGCTTAATGATTCATATATATCTATCAAGCACAAGACAATTCATAGCCTCGCCAGGACTCCCCCAAATTCCTTTGTAAGCGATTGCCAGTTGACCTTCTTTAGTCTGGTTTCACTTTCGGCTGAAGTATCCTTTGATTTCTCCAATATTTCAGGAAACAACTCCCATATCATTTGGAAAATTTCGGGCTTACGGATGAAATTACTGTCACTCACCTGAGCGTTCATAATAGGGCCACTGTGGCTAAATTACGGCTCCAACGCGGGTATCACCGGCCGGCTCTGATGACAGTGAGTGAAACAACCACAACGTGGCCACAACACGGGCGTGGGTAGAACGCGCTCATGCGTACCACCGCGTCGCGAATTCAATTCCCTGTACCGAAACCTCTGAATAGAGCCGGTCCATGCACCTGCGGGCTACGAAACAACGCATTAACGCATCAACGCATCACTCGTCTGCACCAACCAACACGCTGGAAGATAGTGATCCACGCATGGCTGAGCTGTCTCAGATTTATTAAACTACTGCACAGAAGACAAGTACAGCGGACGTAATACATCCGGTCCTGTACAGCTGAGTCTAGCCTCCCCGGATAGCCTCTCCCTCCCCGCCCGGCCCCCGGAGCCCTGATGTCACGCCGGCCACCGTGGCCATAATCCCATTCCATTGTTTATCGGCGGCACAATGGGGCCAAATTCGGTTATTTCGCGGCAGGATTGGTGTCGAGTTCATCAGTGGCAGGGGAGAGAGGAGAGGTGGAGGGTTAGCCCGGCTAAAGTGCCATTAGAGTGGGATTACTGGTAGAAGTTTGAAGTACTGAATCGGGACGGATGGCTGGGACCCTTGGCTTGTTAGTAATCCCCAAAAGAACGTGAGGTATGTGCTTTGGATTTAGAATCTATGACAAGAACCGGGAAAATTGAAGTTGAAAACAAAGGATTTTCCCGTACAGTCTTGTCTGGTGTATGAATAAAAATTGACAGTAATGCCAGAGGCTATTGCTTCTAACATGACTTCTAGCTATGACCGTGCCCTCTCTCTCTCTCTCTCTCTCTCTCTTTTGATTACAACATCCTCCCTTAACACGTGTCTATCACGCTCGGTCTAAAAGCGATTCCTCATCAACACCATGTGGCCCACGGGCTCGATCTAAGCAAACTAACAACCAACGGCCCGGCTAACACTCATCAGGGGAACTTTCAGTCGAAGTGGAGCAGGCAGGCAGGTGGTATGAGGGGCACCGCGGCCGGCGGTTGAGGCCCGCCCGCAGGCCATCACCAGCAGTGTAGCAGCAGTTCGGGTGGCGATCGCCGCGGGGCAGGTCGCCACGCCGGCCGCGGCCGCGTCACGGCGCGCAGGTCAGCTGTCGCGTGCCGCCGCGCCGCCCCGCGCCGCGCTGTAATTGGGGGACAAACAGGTCAGGTGGGGGAGCAGGGGGGGGCGGCGGAGCAGCTGTCGATGCTGACCTGGCACTGCTGACCACATGGCTCCTGCCACGCGTTCAAACACTGGCCGCCGCAGCTGCTGCCGTCCCTGAGACCTTCTGCACAGACGCCAGCTACGGCGAAAGGATTGTCGCCGAATTCCTAACAGCGGCTCGGCTCCATAGGATAATCCGAAAGCTCATACGGGAGGCTTTAAGATAATGCGACGCGTTTGATGGTTTTCGAAATGTAATAGTGTTCTTGAAGAGTAGGTATGCGAGATAAACATGTAGTATTTTTATCTCAGGACTGATATTGCATATTTTGCAGAGAAAAATCGCTTCCCAGGCGGAACTTAACCCGCGCCCCACCGGGGGTCCGGCGCCACCTTCGCCCCCACCGGGGGGGCATCGATGGCCCCCCCTCTAACTCCGAAAATATAGGCGTTAGCGCAAATCTGCAAAGTGCAATAGAAAGCTCGCGTGAATTCAGTAAGAAATTACTTCGCATGTTTTAGTGCTCAGGTCAATGGTTTGACCTCCAGAGGTCAAATTAGGTCAAGATCGGCTATTTTCACTCAAATATGCAATGATTAAGCAAACTGGGCATAACTCTTATGTCATTAGAGCTATTGAGATCTGGTAAAGTACATTTGATAGCAAATTGCCAGTACTTTTTCCGCTATGTGGAACGTAAAGACCTCCCGCCAGTGGTTTGACCGCCAGAGGTCACCTCGTGACCTAATATGACCTGAGGTCACAAAAGGTCAAAAAGTGACCTTGCCGTATATCAAATGAAAGCCAGTGACAAGACAAACACGATGGTTTTGTTTCACCGCTCTAGCTCAATTAGGTCAAAAGTTATTGTCAAAATACTGTTTTTGACCTCTGGTGACCTTGGATGACCTTGGAAAAGTCAAAGGGCAAATATGACCCCTGGGATCCGTGAAAGGGTGTCCAAAAACGTTGTTCTGAGCAGTCTGAGTATTTGCAATCATTTTTGTGGCTTTTATATCATGAAATAGCTTTTCCCCATGCTTTTCCAATGGGAGAGGTCGCCTCATGACCTGACCTCAGGGCAAGAAATCGAAAAATCCCGGATATACACCTTGTAGACCCTGGAGGGGTCATTAAGTGTAGGAAGTTTCAAATCGATCGACTTTGAAATGTAGCTCTTACAGAGCTCTAAAGGTGAAGTGAGGTGACCTTGGTTGACCTCGTCTGGTGACCTGACCTTGGGTGACCCGGGGTAAAAATTTCAGGGATGATGTGAAAATGATGCAGTGAGAGGTAGAGCCCTCAACCGCGGTGCTGCGCCTCGTCGTTTTTCTGCTATTCCGGAAAAACCTTAGGGGGGCCATCGATGGCCCCCCATCGATGGCGAGGGTTAACCCAATTCAATTTAAAGTGGAGCTGAATATTAATAGGTTTTCACTTATACAGCACTTATTTCGACGCAAATGGAGCCGAACAAGTTTTAGAAAATATAAAGCATGAAATAATATTCTTTTGGTGCACTCGCTACACTGCCACCTTAGTTCGGATACTGTAAAAAACATTTCCTTCCTTATAATAAACCGGGGAGCTTGTGGCAATGTCATTATGTAAAAAAGCAGGTTGAGAAAAATAATCTGATGATAGCGTTGTTGCAGGAATATTGTCTCACATTTCGATTCTTCTTTTTCATATAAAAAATAACAAATATAGACAGACAAATGATTTTTCTCAACCTCTTCTTAGCATTTCCTGTGATAACCTCCACCCAGTGTTTTACTGCAGGTAGTATAGTATTCAATCACACTTAAATTCCCAATGTTTTCTAGAGAGTAAAAAAAGCTTGTCAGTATGACGTTTTAACCGCATCCACACATCTTTTCAGCGTAGTGCAAGATTACATGGCTGCATGGATTGCGATGGTCTGCTTTGTCGAGAGAGGAGTGCGGAATGGGACGCTGGACTAATCCTCAAAATATTCGAAGTGATTAGTGATTGCATGCTGTCTTCCCTATTAGCAACTAAACAGCGCAGAGAAAGCACAAAAGATGAGTCAGGAGTAAAGATAAAGCTTATGTTATCAATCACTGGGAAAACACTCGAAAAAATGAAATGCGGATGAAAATCCGAAACCATGAATTGACATCACCGGTATAGGTCAAACAGACGCGGTGGAACAAGGGGCGGAACCGGCCCCACATCACATGAAAAATTCCGATTTCAGCCAAATTGGGAAAAAGTTGGAGAACTGCGAAGGCTTCTAACCTGGAAGGCAGCTACGAACCCAAATCTGGTGAACTTCTGGTACCACAGGGGAAAATGTCTTGTCAGCAGCAGGGTAAAGATTAACTGGACTCCTCACTGTTTTGCTGATGCCGGCGGTTCTGAGGCCTGGCGTTGTCGACCTGCTGCTAGAAGTATAAATTAGCACCACTCGGTGAATGTTCTGATGATGTTTTTACAGCACCATTTCACGGACAGGATTGGATACACTGAGTGTGATGGATTTAGATTGAGAGTGAAGGCTCATCATATTGGTAGCGCGCGGCACTGCGCTGCGATTTGCTTCAAAACACAAATGCCGCGATGGCGTGGCATTCTACCATTGACACCAATGTGTGAGCCACCGTTAGTGGGATCAGTGCTGAGTTGTTTAGGACGATGCCAGCTCAGCGGTGACCGTGGTGCCATACATCCGGTGCACTGAATCGGAGGTGCCAAACTTTCACTGTGCTGTCCCGTTTTGGCCACCTTGAGTCCGTGCCATGTTTTAGAGGCGGAGACATTTATGTAATGCGATCACGTTGGCGTATTTGCTCCCTGCAGTTGTAACGATAAGTTGGAGAACTTCCGTCTCCTTTGAGGGACTGATGCGGTTATGTTTACTGATGCAACCTTATCTTCTCGTCGTTGGTGTGGGCTCCTCTACCGACCGAACAACTCCACGTGAGCTCTTAACGACGTCACTTCCTGTGGAGGCGGTTTTCAACCCAATCTCGTGGTCGCTGGATACTTTCCATCACCAGAGGCCTCCACTTCGATCATTTGACCCCACAATTGTGTGACTGCGTTCACATCTGAGCTTTGATAAACGAACAGAATAGCTTGAATGAGCAGCAGAACTACATCCAGCATATGAGGCTCGCATGAGACTTTGCTGTCGCAATCAGCAATGCCCGGTCGGTGCTGTCACCAGGTTAACTCCTGTGTTTGGCTTGGTGACATAGGCGGATCCAGGATGTCCAATTGGGGGGCACATGGTCGGAAAAGGGCGCCATTCGGACCAGGGGGCGCTAAAACCCATCGGGTGGGCGCCGGGGCACCGATTCATCCCGAGGAAGAGGGTTGAGAAGCGGTATTTAAGGCTGAGGAGGGGGGGGCGCTATCGACCTTTCAGGGAGCGTTGGAGGATCGATCAGGGGAAGTGCCCCACTTGCCCCCTCCCTGGATCCGCCTGTTTGGTGGCACTGCAGCTGTTCCAGCATTCTCCATGAGGGCGGTGCCTAGCATACCGGAAACCCTGCAGCAACTGGCCTCTGTCGGTCAATTGTGAGACTTACGCTTTGTTTCCGCCGGAAGGCCTGCTCGAAAAGGGGCCAATCCAAACCGATCGTAGACACTTTGGCTGGCTGCAAGGGACTCTTGTTGCATCTGGCTGCTCGCAGGCAGTCAGCTTGCCAGACATACAGGTAACTAACAATAACCTTTACTGATCCAGATTGTTCTGTCGTTTCACATGAGAATGGTGGATTATTTTCAGACCTATAGAGCGTTGGCAGATATTTTCATGTGGTTAGAACTATTGGAGATAGGCCAGTTTGACCCTTACCTTCAGATGACAAGTAAAATATATGTTGCAGTCAAACTGAAGCCAGGTTGTGGATAGGAATATGCTTGAATGGCTTGAAATAAGCTGAATGATCTTGGATTAATATATTCGAATCCAGCTAGGTCAAATATTGAAAACTGAACAGTGTTCTCACTAATTCCTGGTATATTTTCATCCAAAACAGCAAGCCGTTCCCAACTGAAGCACCAGGCTGAGTCCAGCCGGGCGAATGATAACCCTTCACCGCCTGGAGGTCCAGTCGGAGCCTCCCATGGGTTTTTCGCAAATGATTCCGAGCCGATTAAAATGAGTCATGCCTTGCTTTGCAGGCCTCTAGGATGATCAGTCTGACAACTTATGACAAAAAATCGGCATCAGGTCAGATCAGGTCAAGGATTTATGACGTCGTTTCTTAACCTATGCAGGGCGATTACGCTTTTTTAATGAGTTTAACAAAACTAGGGTGTAACTCGGCTTCTAGAAAAGCTGGATCGAATTTCTATAAATTATTCGAAAGCTCTTGGAATGGCAAGTCTGCACGTTGTCATCCATTTTGAGGTCATTTCAATATCAAGGTCACCAAAGATCACGGTTTTGGAAACTATTTGTGTCTAACTTTCCATCGAAACAAGATCCAGTGTTAAATTTGGTATCATAGCAATGAGCATGGCTCAAGCATTATAATTTTTTGTGACATAAACAAAAAGGTCATTTGGCCCATGTTGCGCCCAGTACATGATATTTGCACGCCGTTCAAACTTCATAGGAGACTAGGCTTAGCTAAAGCTCCTTTGTTTTCTCCAAGTTTATGAGTTACCCCACTGAGCCGTTGATGTCATTGTCACAGAATTAGGGCGAATTCGCCCTGTCCTGCAGAGCTCGGGAACGGGAGAATGCAGGTGCTACAGAGGGGCTGCAGGGCTTATCTGGGCTTTAGATCACCCACAGCGGTGCTAGTTACCAGACAGGCAAAGGACAAAGGCCTCAACATCTAACTGGGCCTGTAGCGTTGTCCTTTTCAGCATTGTCTGAAATAGTGCACTGCATTTACTGTGCTGTGGTGGTGTTCAATGGCCACTCTCAGTCTCAGCAATGCTGCTTGCTGCTCTTTAGTCTTAAAACCAGATTATCACCAAATTTATAAGAGTTTGAACAGAAATCATGTGCATGTTTTCGTATGGATTGGTAATGCTAGGTTAATGTTTGCCTCCATTATAAGAGGCATTCATTTACCAGTCACGCAATAATGTGGTAGTGAAATATATCAATCCAAGATATGCGAAATCGTATTCTTAATTCCATCACTTTGTGGTTTTCTGGTCCTGTCGTCTATAGGTTTATGAAAGACAATCATAACAAAAAACTAAAAGTAATGATAAAACGTCGAGCACACCAGAGAGTAAAACCATGTGCTGGCATGTACCGGATAATTGTTATTTACCCTTGCGGTTAATAGTCCGCTTTGCTCTATTCTCAAACCGCCAAGTTCTCCAAAAAAAGAAGAATAGGATTGGGCACTCGATCGATGTCCTTTATATAGCCACAATAAAGCTAATGAAGTCAGGCCTGCTCTAAGCCAGGATTGTAGTCAGCAACTTAAGTGGTGGTGGCTGCGACCGCTTAAAAGCGCGATAGCATCAGATGTCGCTGTCGTCTGTCTGAAAAAAACTATCCGAGCCGAGCCGCTTTCCTGAAGGCGTTGAACCGTTCCGCTTTGACACAATAATCAAAGGTCAATGTGTGCTTACCTCTTTAAGTTTTATTTTCTACTTTTAAAGGGAATGTGGCATCTTGGTTGAATCCAGAAATTGAGTGTAATTAGGGATATTTTTAGCCGAAAAATCATGAAAACATCCATGATTTCTCTGAAAATGTACAATGAGCTCAATATTTTTTTATTTTTTAATGCTCCTCTAGGGTGAAAATAAGCCTCTGCCTGTGCATGACGTCATGATCTGGCAACTACAACCATATTCAATAGGCTTCAAGGGCTTCAATTCACTGATTACTCGCCGTGACGTCTGCACTGTCGTCACACCAACAGCTGACAACTGGGGCCGCCTGGCTGGGTTAGATTTGAGGTACACACATTTCAGGTGGGTTTTTAGCTTTCCTCCACAGAACTTTTGAGTTTCAAGACAAATGATACATTGAGTACCGGGTTTTCCGGCATGCTTTGCAACTTCAATCTCAGTTATCTCAGTTAAAATCACGTTACAAAGGTGTCTCATTCTCCTTAAAGGGAATGTGGCACCTTGGAGCAGTTCCGGACTGCGGTGGTCTTAGGGACGATATTGGAAACATTGATTGGACCTTATTTCGGCTGAAAAATGGCTAGGAAGCTTAATATTTCGTTTTTCCTCTGTTAAGTCTGAAAATTAGAGAGACGTCAAATCGACGTATGAGCTGGGTATATTGTAAATATTCTTCTTGTTATGAATACTCAGTAGGGTGGAACATCAGTTTATTACTTGTACCATATCACGGTGGTGGAAGTGATGGGAGTTCAATATCAGTGTATCAGTGTAAATGCCTATGTTAGTGCGCGTCGCGTTGCATCAGTATACTATTTGTAACATATCATAGTGGTGGAAGCGCAAATACTTTATAACAGTGTAAACGCTATCTTAAGCCACTAAGTTCGACCAAACGGATCAAGCGGTGATCGAACCAATGGTGCAGAAAATTATTTGAGGGCTTGCCACTGGTTAGCACACCAGCCCCGCCCGTAAATAGCGAGAACTAGGCACGTGGTAAATACTTGTGTCCTGTACAATCGATTTGGAGGACATATTTTACAATCGATTTCCCGTATTAGCAAGTATAAGAAACGACTGGAGCGTTTGACAGGCAGCACTGGTCCGCCTGCAGTGGTACCGTGCGGAGGCACTGGTCCACCTGCAGTGGCACCATGGGGAGCACTGGTCTACCAGCAGTGCCCCTGGGACCACCTCCAGTCACAATGTAAGTACTTGTTCTCTTGCGCTCTTTTCTTTAGGTTTAGGCTCTGGTTAGGCTCTGGTGTATGGATGACTTCTGACTGATTGACTGACTGATCATTTCCTGACCATGTTTTACGGCGACATAAATGCACGCAATATTACCTATGCTCTTTGCCTTCTCTATTGAGACCGAGGTATCAGATCCAGGCGTAAAATTAAATGAAATACTGACCTCCAGATTGAGACTGATGAATCTTGCATTTCGCTCCTCTGTTCACCCATACCGTAATCTTACATTACGCCATACACAAACTCAAAAATATCTTTCACACTGTTGCCCACCCCGGTGAGGAGTTCTTCTCTGAAAATGGGAAGCCTAACTCAAGTATTTTATTAACTTTTGTCTCACAGTAGTTGTTTTAAATACTTATTATCACAGCTGTTTGTTTTCTCAGTTACCTCGCCATTCAATACCTGTCTAATTCTTCAATCAAGTCTAACGTTAAAAGGCAACTGAGTCATCCGTAAATGTAGTTATGCATGAATGGTCAGGAATCCTTCTTTGCGCTAATTACCCGACTAACTGCGTGTCCGTCACACCTGCCTAACCGTGTATCTGTTACGCTATGCGCGCACCACCGCGAATGGAGCGGAGACAGCGACACTTCTCCTTTCATCTAATGACAGTATCCTCCCAGATGCACAATAACAGTCTCGCTTTTAGGGTACCTATAGCTTTAATGATGCCGGTCTCAGCCTAAACTAAATAGGTTCGCATGTTTAACTGTTTATATTGCCCTCTAAGCCTTAGAATGAGTAAAGTAATCTGTCGTATATATTGATTGAACTGCTCATATTTGACTTGCCAATTCTGAGAAAGTAATACCAGATGACGTGAGAATTCCAACCATATATTATGTATCATTTTGTTTCCTAAAGTAAGCCGTGTTTTCTTTACTTTCACGTATGTAACTTTTTGCAACTTTTTGCATGTAATGATTCTCGTAAGGACCATTTCTCAGCATAACATAGCATAAATGCCTATTCTATTGAGAGAATTATTGTTGAACCTACCATAATTCTCATGCATTTTCCGGGGATTACCTAATCATCTTCCAAGTGGTAAACTCGTCAGGTGGTTATCTCGTCCCTCATTGGTTTCCCATAAAGTTCCTGAACTTAATTATGACCACGCGACTATTTACTGAGTCTGCCTCCAGGTTCGCTGCATTATGCCTCAATCTGGTTACTCTCATCACAATGGGTATATTCAAGGTGCCGAAAAACATGTATGGGCTATTAAATTTCACATGAAGGGCTAGGAGTATCTCATGTTGATTATATTATGGATAGGTAATGTGGCGGAATAATGGTGAGAAAATCCCGTTAGCACCCGTAGATATGCATGACGCTTAAGTTATTCAGCCAAGTTAAACGCCTTAACAGCTCGAGGTTGGGTGATGTGCCGTGGTTTATCCTTTACAAGTATCTCATTGCACAAATTATATTTTGTTGAAGGTAATAATAAGCTTCTATGTAACTTTCTTAACCATATATCTTATAGTGAATTAAGCTTCCATGTACCTTATTCTTTGATTAGGTATCTTCTGAGATTTGACCTCATTCTTTGATTAAGTATCTTCTGAGATTTGTGTTCTATGTACCTTTAATGGATATGTATTTTCTGAAGACAACTGACAACTTTGATATTTATCATCAATAATAAGATGTAAGTTTTTGAGATGTTCAATGAATGTATGACTATTCTAATTTCTCAACATCGCTGGCAGCTTTTATATGAAAACTAATCTTCAATGATAATATTAAAAGATTTGATATGTTCAATGAATGCATGACCACTCTATATAAAGCAAACTTTTATTATTTTGTTTCATTGTTCAGTAGTCCTTAGATGTAATTGAAATTTTCTATATCAAGCAAAGTTTTCTTATTTTGTTATATTTTTCAGCAATCTTTAGATGTAA
Organism: Lepas anatifera; assembly: GCA_034440635.1. Classification (NCBI taxonomy): domain Eukaryota; kingdom Metazoa; phylum Arthropoda; class Thecostraca; family Lepadidae; genus Lepas; species Lepas anatifera. The sequence continues at coordinate 146,059 of JAOTON010001997.1, read as the reverse complement.
TGGAGATTTTCAAAGCATCAATGCCTGTTAACTTATCCAGTGGCCTTCCCTAACGGTACATTCAATTCCAAGACAGGCAAGATTGGTAGCATTCTACGTTACAAGATAATATTTCATTTGTATGCATTGAGCCTTATTGCTTGACCACTGCCACTCTGGTCCATGGCCAAGGTCCAGGAAACAGGGCTGAATAATTTTTGCTGTAGTGGATTACCTTCGAGTAGGTGACCCACTCTAGGATATGCATTTAGAGATCCAGCGCTGGCGGTGCGTTAAGTCCATGGCCCCGAAGGCGCGGGCAGCTGAGGCCTCCGAGAGAGTGCGTAAGTCCGGCCAGCGTGGAGCTGAGAGCCTCCGAGGTAAGGAGAGCAGAATGTGTTGCCACAGCGGGGATCTGGCGTTAGCGGGTCGTCAGGTTTAGTTAGGATCTCCGTAATATTTTATGAATACTCCTGTAGTGAGTCGTTAGGTTAGTTAGAAGAGTACCCCTAGCACTTTCTGACCCAGATAGAAATGAGAAGCACCACTTTTTGAAGTACCGTACGATGACTGGAAATGTTCCTCTTTAAGCATGAGCGGAGAGACATGGCATGGAAGCAGCAACCGCTCCGCCATACACAGTCAAACCCAGTACACTTATGAGATGGGAACCGTAGGCCTACCTCTCAACCCAAGGGAGGGGGTGACGTGCCACCCTCTGTAGCAGACCATTGCAGTGGCATAATTTCAGCACCAGTAGTTCTTTCAGGAGCAGAATCTTCATCATCTTCAGCATATCACCAATATGACAGGATCCCGACTCCACAGGCGGCGCGAGACCGGTCTCGGGGACGTGAAAGACCGCCTGATTAGTATCAACCCTAGAGCATCGTATCATGCAATGGTCTGTTTGTTATAGGTGGCTCATCTTGATCCGAACCCAGGTGATATTTTAAGCTCACATCTGGACGCGGCCATCCTGGAACCTCAAGACGATGAGGCGGCACCGAGATGGGAATCCAGCCTTCAACTACATCACGGGGCTTACCTCAAACCTCTTGGGAAATGATCGCCACGGGCTCCTATTGGACAGTCTGTACCACGGTTGATTTTAGAGGGTATGATAAGACCCTTACAATCTTCGTGCGCAGTCTACCAATTGGACGATAATTCTTCCACAGCAAATTGTATTTTCCGTATCAGTAGTTTGAGTCCCCTTATTTGGCTTTACAGCATACAGAGGGATCTAGCTTTATACTTTTAGCTGAATCAGAGGCCACCATGGATTACTTCCTCATGGACGAATCTCTCCATGATACATGTTACGGAGATAAGCCACGCATTTGCTCTCTCTCACAACCAGTGAGGACTGCCCCAAAAAATGACCAAGCTAGTTGTCTATATCAATTGTTTACGGATGTTCCTGTTCCTACACTATGCCCAGTACAAATTCAGTACCGGGATGGTCCACAATTTCGACACATGGGTCAAGGAATCTGGTTATATGGCGCTGCTCAGGGAGAACTCTTTGTGCAATGCATGGGTCTTGCAGGATCAAAACCCAACTTGGGGAAATACCAATTGACTGGAACTGGTGCGTTCAAGCTGAAGGCAGGATGTACGGCAACATTCAATGACCATATCCGTCTTCCCAGTTATGTGTCGGGAAGTGACGCCTTTGTCACTAATCTTACGATTTACCCAATCGTGGACGTCTTCTCTTTGAATTTCACAATCAGCCTCTGGCAAAACATGACCTCCGATTTGCCTAAGCCAGGTCACTATTCTGACTTCTTGAATCATCTAAAGCAAGATACATCGATTACCAGACAATCAATTGATTTGAAGGAGTTCAATCGAACGCTCATGCATTTTGAAAAAAACTGCGTAACCAATTACCACCCTACCATCCCTTGCGGTGGCTATCACATCCCAGCGGTCAAATGCCAGGGTTCACCTTCTTGCTTGCTTTGAACATTGTGTCAGTTGTCCTGCTCGCATTTTGGATACGTCGGATTAGCCTTGCGCAACGTCCTCTGCAAGCAAGGATGCGAGCAATGCCTTTGTCGGGAGCTTCGGCTGCCGGCAGATCTGGACTTATACGGGTTCGTCGACATCGGCGAACACAATTAGAGGACACCGTATAAGCCAGGGAGTGCACCCCTCAGGCCGCGGGACGGGAGCACGCTATGACGAGATGTTGGTGTCAATGTGATAATTCACTCGGTACTAACTACCTCCGAGCCGCTGCGGACCACCGGTATGGTCCGAGACGCATTCTGCCTCTGCTAGCAAGCAGACGTCTGGATAGGTGCTCTTCGTAGGCCAAATAGCGAGCAGGTTGGTGACGGACCATCCCTCGATAGTGGTTAGGGGAGGGTGTGCTAAACCAGCTCCCAGATGTATCGCAAAGATACCAGGCATATACAACGTTGGCACAATTTCAGAACCACCAAGTACGTTCTCCTGCACCGCTTACTAGTAGAAAGAGCCACCGTCCCTCTCCGATGTAAAACTTCCTAACCTTGAATGCGGCCCAAATACTGAAACAGCACCACCCACTGGTTCCATTCAAAACTTGCTTCACTTTACATAGACCCGAGTTCCTGGTACCATAAATCGAATGCTTGGACTTTTTCATGTGTTTGTTCACCCAATGTTGAATTGCGTTACAGTCAACTAGCATTGCTCATTCTTTGATCAGCAATATCAGATATCATCTCGTCATTTCATGTTGGCCTCATTTCAGTAACAATACCAATACCTGTACACTTGCTCACTTGGAACTTTATCTCGACCTTTGGGAGGCGCCTTTGACCAATGCCCGGTGATCTTTTCCACGTGGTTTTAAGTACGTAACCGCCACTTCTCTGCCGGCACGGACATCCTCTTCACCCGTGTTTCTGCAGCCAACAGATTCGGGATCCAAAACGACGACGAGGATGACCCAACGGGCCTGGATCCACTCCCGACCCTCGACCTCACCCTTTTGGCGGACATCCTGCGGCTTCTAACGCTGGCACGACACGGCCCACACCTGCCCCTACGTCCGAGGCATGTACACCCCTCAGCTGGCCTCCACACCTCATGCAACGTCGGCGTCGACACAGCAATACGTTGCCTCTGCACGCTCCGGCCCAGCGACTCCAATCCCACGCCCATTTGGTCCTGTGTCAATTGGATCAACGACGCGTGGGACAGGGAAGCGGACATCAACACCCTTCGCCCTACACTCGTCACCGAGTGGGATGAGTGGGATTGGACCGACCCAGCGGCCATCTGGTCCTACGCCTCCTGGACCAGTCACGAGTGGGATTGGCCCGACTTCGCCCCGGATTGGACCGACTCCCCAGCCATCGTTCCCGTCTGGTCTTACCCTGACTGGACAGACGATGAGTAGGACCGGGACAGAAGCCAATGAAACCGCTGTCATCTTCGACGTTCTTACACTGCCCGGACTATTTGTGTTTTAATTTGTTTTTTCTTCTCATCCACGGTTGGGAATCATTTCTTTGGCTATAAACATTTAACGAGTGTAAATATTCTTCTTGTTATGAATACTCAGTAGGGTGGAACATCAGTTTATTACTTGTACCATATCACGGTGGTGGAAGTGATGGGAGTTCAATATCAGTGTATCAGTGTAAATGCCTATGTTAGTGCGCGTCGCGTTGCATCAGTATACTATTTGTAACATATCATAGTGGTGGAAGCGCAAATACTTTATAACAGTGTAAACGCTATCTTAAGCCACTAAGTTCGACCAAACGGATCAAGCGGTGATCGAACCAATGGTGCAGAAAATTATTTGAGGGCTTGCCACTGGTTAGCACACCAGCCCCGCCCGTAAATAGCGAGAACTAGGCACGTGGTAAATACTTGTGTCCTGTACAATCGATTTGGAGGACATATTTTACAATCGATTTCCCGTATTAGCAAGTATAAGAAACGACTGGAGCGTTTGACAGGCAGCACTGGTCCGCCTGCAGTGGTACCATGCGGAGGCACTGGTCCACCTGCAGTGGCACCATGGGGAGCACTGGTCTACCAGCAGTGCCCCTGGGACCACCTCCAGTCACAATGTAAGTACTTGTTCTCTTGCGCTCTTTTCTTTAGGTTTAGGCTCTGGTTAGGCTCTGGTGTATGGATGACTTCTGACTGATTGACTGACTGATCATTTCCTGACCATGTTTTACGGCGACATAAATGCACGCAATATTACCTATGCTCTTTGCCTTCTCTATTGAGACCGAGGTATCAGATCCAGGCGTAAAATTAAATGAAATACTGACCTCCAGATTGAGACTGATGAATCTTGCATTTCGCTCCTCTGTTCACCCATACCGTAATCTTACATTACGCCATACACAAACTCAAAAATATCTTTCACAATATTTTTTTACCTGATTGAACCTGTTTGGCTTGTGCCAAAAATGAAAACGAGTACAAATGAAGCGTTTTTAGCTAAAACGGGTTACCGTTTTTCAACGAGTGAAAAGTTTGTCAGACTGACCGTTCCCCAGACATTTCTATGTGGCTCCGCATACTTTTGGTCCGCTGTGGATTTGTATGGAGTGAATGGTATGCATTGGTGGACTAAAGAATATTTTTGGAGGGGCGCCAAATGAACGTTATCTTAGAAGAAAAGCGTCCAAAATTTTGCTTTTGAGGGGGTCAAAAGGCACTATTTTAGACTTTTGTGGGGCCACCCTTTGCCCCTCCCCCCTGGATCCGCCAGTGATGGTGCGCCACCGTCAGCGAACCCTGGTCTTTGATTCAGGATTTTGATCACAGAGGCGATTTCAGTATGGCTTCCCCAGCTGATGGAATTTGCAAGTCGTCCAGGTTTTGCAGGAGGCTTGGCCTAAATAAGGCTCCTTTGTCTTCTCCAAGCTAATAAATCGCCTCGCTGAACCGTTGGTGTCATCGTCACAGAATTGGGGCACAAGGATAATTTCTGGGTTTTCGACTTATCTTTAGGCTTCGGAATAGAAACAAAACGCTTTAATGCTATTGCAGAAGCTACTGGTATTTATTTGTTTCTGGAAATCCATATCTATTTTCTTTCTAGTCCAGGTAATCTCTTCAATCCTGTCTACTCTGAACCCATCCCCCTCGCATTTGTCTGCACTGGCGTTTTTACGCCGGTTTGCAAGGAACAGGTGCTTACATGGGGCTCTCAAGTGCAACACTGTAACGACAATCTGAGCTGTTTGTGTCTAAATACTGCACATGGTGAATTATCAGAGAGACAGGCGGTGAATTTTCAGAGAAACAGGCGGTGGCGATGTTTATCAGCCTCTGCCGTTACGGCAGATTTCCACACGTTCCCTTCAGCTTTTCTTGGCAGGCATCGCAACGAAATTCCGTGTTGCGCTTATCAATGCACATCGGGTTGGGGTTAATGAGTCATGACTTATTGTGAACTTGCGTTAGCGAATCGAATATAAGACTTTTTTAACCACCAACCCGTGAGCACATCCCGCGACATTATGAACAGCACCAAACGATTCCAGCATCCACCCCTGAACTGATCGGCATAATTCCACCGCACACGGGGGCTCCCACGGCGAGCTGCCGCGGCACCGCTGCCCGGCCTGCCGTCTCAGTCGCCTCAGACGCGTCCGTCTCGGCAGCTCCCACCTGGTCGGGCGTCTGACGCCGTCTCTGCTGCCGTCCGCGCTGTCCGCCAATCAGCAGCCTCTATCAGCGCACCGACTCCGCCCACCGCCGGCCGCGCAGAGGCTATTCATTCATAAACTTTCATTGAGCGAGTTGTTGTGGCCGGCCGGGAGCGGTAATTAGCTGCGGCGGGGCTGCGCGCTGACGACGCGCCACGCCTGGGAAACGACGACCGACGACGGGAAACCTTTGTCGTCACCGACGAGTGGCAACCACCGACGCCGAGCTAGCCGGCCAGCGTCGGCGGCGACGGGAGACGACGCTCGCGCCGGAAGCCGGCGGTACGCGCGGCCCGCGCGGCGGCCGGCGGCGCGGCGCCGCGCCGGGACGACTGGCGCTCAGGTTCAGGGGAGGACGGGGCCGGCGGGCCGCCCCCGTTCCGCCGCAGCGCGCCGCTGCCGCCGCTGCTGCTGCGACTGAGGGGGAGCCCGGCGGAAGGGGGGCCAGTGGCCATCCAGACACGGGTCTGGGAGGACGTGTGGGAGGGGGAGGTGTGCGGCGGCATTGTCGAAGTGTGCGGGAGGTGTCTGTATTGGACACGGGTGCCTGGCCGCGTGAAATGGCCCAGGCCAGCCCGATGGTGAGCAGTCGAATGTTTCCGAAGCCTGAGCCTGTGCTGCTGCGTCCTTCGCTGCGGCCCGGCAAGAAAGCCAGAGGTAGGTGCCGTTTCGGGACACTGGTGACATCAGTTCTTGCACTTCACGACTGTGGCTCAAGATGATGAGTTCCTCGCGTTTAAAGAACTGTTAACGTCCAAAGAAAGCATGGGAAGTAAACAGCATTCAAATGTCTCATCCATTTTACTGTCGTCATCCGACATGCTGCCCATGCCTCTCTCTCCGCACATTTTTCCTCGCACTCGCCTTGTGTTCGGCTTCTCGCACTGAACAAACGCGAGGCCAGCCACCACCGCTGTCAGCTTGACCGGACTGTGAAAACAAAGCAGCCCGTCGGAAACGATACCATTGATCATTGCAAGAGAAGCTGCAGCGGCCGGGCCCGGGGGAGGGGTACACAGAGCTGAGTAGAATAGACCGTTTTCATGGGGTTTGCGTTGGCTGGAGTCCAGAGTTAGGAGGCTTCTGCCGGCCGCCGGAGGCCGTGTATCGGACTGGAATTAGTTTAGTCGGTGGTTGTGCGGAGCGCAGGTACCCCGAGAGCGCACGGCAGGGCATGCCGCTCGCTCACGTGGAAGCCGGTGACGCATCTGTTGTGGCAGAACACGCGAGACTGGCCTCCCACTGGCCGCGACAGACGTGATTAGGAAGTATCGCTGACAGTGGAGACTGCGGTTTTGACACTGAGGCACGTGGTGTCATTTATTTAAGGTACGAGGAGTTACCGGTGTCTCTCGACGGAGATGCAGGGATGGATGTATCAAAATTCACAGCATACTCACCATGCCCACCTTGGTAACGTAGTCACCTGATTTAAATATCTAAGCCCTAAAGTTCCTTCCATGGTATTATCCAAACCCTGCGCCCTGCATGGCAACAGGATTCTAACTGCATGTCTTTGTCTCGCACAGGCTTGATAGCATCAGACCCTGAAATATTTCACGGTGAAGTAAACGCGGTTCAGAAATTTGTTTAGGAGGTCCCACAATTTGTTTCTTCTGCACTTAAATTAGAAACGCAGGTATTTCATTTTTGAGAAATGTTACCAATATGCATTTTATACATTGGATTGCTTAATGTTATTTTCCAAGTTCCAGCTTGGATATAAAATCGCCATATTTTGGTGGTAGCGACTATTTTTTGTTTCAATGTGAGCTTTTTAGTGCGCCTTTGTAGTGATGTGCCGGTAAAGCACTAGACCGTATTCTTCCACCTTTGTAAGTTTTTTTCTTGAAGCTCAATTTGGACTTGAGTTTTGGGGGCTCTACAGGCTACTGTGGGAACTGCGTGATAGTGTATACTTTCTATTGAACCTAAAATGCCAATCAGCAACGATGTTGCGGTTTGTGTGGAGGAATATTTATATTTCTAGAAGACTGACAAGTACGTTTACGAACGGTGCGAACTTGTGTTTGTTGACGCCACTTTCCCACCATAAAGGTGTTTATGGAGTCTGAAAGTCGGTGCGATAGATATAATTCAATTTATGGTTACATTATCAGAGAAGTGTCATATCAACATATTAATAAATACCCCACACAAAACACCAAACATCTTCAGCATTGAAGAGGACAGGGTGAAGGGGCTTTGAATTACCAATAAGAAACTACTCGCTTATTCTTGCAGCTTTATCACTATCAACGTCGCTACCAACAAAAAATTAAGGGCCTGCCAATATGCCGCCTCCTGCCGAAGAAAAACTTTTACCTTAGAAACAAGAGTCACGTGATTTGAGTTTGTTAGGTACCGCACTTGGAAGATACAGTATTTTGCTCTTTGCATTGTTGAAGTCAGGGAAAATGATTCCTGTGCACCTGTGAAAATGACTCACTCTCCCTCTTCCGATGCGTATATGTTTTGCTCGCGTGTGTTTTGTTACCCCAGTTCGCCCCAGCGTGCTTGTTGTCCGTTTTTCCCCGCTGGTTCACAAAATATAACAATTTCAGAGGAAAAACGAAAGAAACTCCGTTCGTACTTATTCTTATCTTGTTCTTATTCTTGAGGAGCCAACGGTTTCAGAAGTTAAATTTAAAGTCATGTGTCTTTCCAAATGCGCGCGCTGATTCAGAAAATACCAAATAGCCCATGTTGGGCAGTCGCAACGCTGCCGATGTTATGAAGTAAATTATAATCCAAATAGCTTCTATTTTTCGGCTTCAAATACAATTTACCGCATTTACAAACTTATGATATGCATCCTCCACCCTGTCGAAGTCTTGTCACCGAAATGAGTTGGATTGAGTGTCCATGTTTGGAGCGTGTTTCAAAGTAGATGGTTAGCAATAACGATACCTCAGCAGCTCATGCATTTGCACTATATTCTTATCCTTCAGACTGCCAGCTCTGCCACTGCAGTTCTCGACTCATCTGTATCTTAAACGCATCTTCTCAGAATCATACAGATTTGGTGTGACTTTGGTAGCTATCTGCTGTTGTTTTTTCTACTCCAATTGCACGCTAAATTTATCAACTGCTTTATTGTGCTGCTCATTCTGTATTTCGCATTATGAAGACATCACTGCTGTTTCAGTCGGTTATTTCATGTCCATATTCTTTGTGTCTAGCACTGAGTCTCGGTTGTGAATTTGTTTTGTAGTTTGCGCCGTGCTGCGAGTGATTTTTTGCCACTTCCTTAGAAATACATTTACTAGCTCTCCATGCAGCTGTTTGATGATATCCCAATATGTCTTCCACATGTCTCACAAGTTCTCCCCCTGCTTCAGAACCTCCGACCCAGGTGCCCCCGCTGACGCCCGGCACAAACAAAAAGATCGCAGACGCACTGATGGCCTCCTTCGAGAACTGGAACAAAGAACAGGAGAAACGGAATATACCCAAAGGTGAGGACAAAGCGCCATGGACGGCAAAGGAGCAGTAATTTGGCACTTAGGGAAATTATTGTTTGAAATCTTGTATATGGATTTGTGTTCGCAGGAATAAACGGCGTTAATTTAATTGAAATTTTGTACGTAGGCTTGGTGTGTGGCTGAGACTCATCGCACCCTGCGGTCATGTAAGACTATCAAAATTTAAGATTATGTCTCTCAAAATGAAAATCTATCTTATTTCACCAGTCACCAGACGATCTATCCCGTGCATAATTAGAGAGAGATCATTTTTGTCTGATGGGTTTATTTTGGTTATTGCAACGGGAAATCTTAAAATGAATATGGCACTTTGGTTCACTCCATACTGCAGTGGTTTATGGGTATTTTTATAAGAATGAATTTCGCCATATTCTGATAGAAAATAAGTCAGATCATTAATGAAATAAAAGTATAGGCAAATAGTTGGTGCTATTCAATTTCTTTGTGCTTGAGGTAAAAATCTCCAGATCCGGATGTTGTCATGATTTGGTAAATAAATACCTGCAGTTTTTTATTGATATAGGGTAGAGTGGGGTAACGCGCCCACCAGGGTAAGACGCCTAATACTATGTCCAGGCTGATGTAAGAACTGTAGCCTCCATCTAGTATTTTTTCTGGTAGCGGCCTTTCTGATCCGGTCCTGGGCGTGATTGGACGCGCCCAGTAAACTTCGGTATTTTTCAGCAAACATTTGTTACTTTTTGCATCTCCGGACATAAAAGCAATCTGTCTTAAAGTTGCGATTGTACTCTATGCGATGTAAATGTGCTCATCCTACCAACTTTGTCACTGAATTGTCTTACAACGTAGGTATAATGACATTCCTATTTGTTCACGTGAAGCAAAAGGTAAAATATACGCTGGGAGTTTTATGACGGCCTTTTAATCCGGGGCTTGGGCGTTTTACCCCGCTCTCGGGGTAAAACGCCTTTTTTCATAGTCTCAAGGAAAAATAGATTTCGCACACTTTGCATCCTGTCAGAATCACAAATTTCTATCTGAGTGTAGAAAAACGACTAAATAACTTAACGAAGAAAATTAAAGTAATTCCGTCCTGGCGGGATCAGTACAGACGAATTCTCCCTTAACGTAAGCGTCTTACCCCACTCTACTTAAAGCATATTTCACGTTTCAAACTTGTCATTGCAGAATGTTATACGCATTTAGAGGCACCAGTACTAAAGCCATGCTTTGCAAGTGGGATTTTAAAGAGCTCCGAGCAAGAAACATTTGTACACGCAGTGAGGGTCACTGGCGGATTCAGGAGGGGGGGCAAACCGGACAATGTCTCCAACCCTCCGATTTTCGCCGATTTTCTTTAAGAAAAAACGTATATTTTGCACGATGTTGGGCCCCGTTGCACCCCCCCTTCCCCACTCTTGCTCCTTGTCAGGGGACGCCTGAGTAAATCAGGAGCCTGAAATATATAAATAGGTAGCAGGCATTAATTTTGAGGGGGAGCCTCTGCCGTTAGTTGGGTCCCGTCACGTTATTTATCGTCCGTATTACTACCGCTGTGGGTCGCGGCCTCCTTTAACTGTTGGAGACTTATTTTTCCGCCCAGGGGACCTCTTTATACCGGCCAAGGGGGGCCCCAACATCAAATCTACAGTCTTAAGTACATACGTGTCGGTAACGTATTGTAATAGTCCATGAAGATCTTGAGGGTATCACAGGTTTCAGGCACCAAATGCCCCCCCTTCCCCAGAATTGAGTGGAGTACCCCTTCAATTTAATGAGGATGAGGAAGCACCCCTTGGATTGGTGGTCATACGCCCCACTTGGTTTTCATTGTGGGAACGCCCTGGTTGACAGGTACCACCAACGAATTGAGAATCAATTAACCCCAGTCCTCATAAACCTATAAAAGTTTGCAAGGGCGGGGTAGTGGTGGTACACTTTTCAAACCGTTTCTCATGTTTCGAGAACAGGGAATGAGTGTTTTCTAGAATCATTCCGCGCAAGAATCATTAATCATTCATTCAACAATCGGCTGGCTTGTAAGTGACTTATTCGAATCTCTAATGTTTTCTGTGGGCACGTCTTGAGAAGTAAACTGCACCGCATGTCATCCCAGGTGGGTATTGTGTACCGCTAGGTTTTGTGGCGTGACAAGCGATACTGTGCCGCCCAGCATGTCCTTCCCGCCGACACTTCTTCGCCGGACAAATGCTGCAAGGGGTTGATTATATTGTCTTACGCCGCTGGAAACAGTCGGACCCAGGACTTCTGATGAGGGGAAAGGGTCGATCGGGACCAGGGGGTTCCAAAACCTATCAGGTGAGCGTCATATACTTTCACAAAGGCGCCATTGCTGGGAGGTGGGACGCAACATTTCAGAGGGGCACCATTGTTCTTTCAGGGGGCGCTGTGACCATTTAGAGGGCGCCGAGGTTCGATAGGGGTGCAAGTGCCCCTTGACCCACCACCATTCCCTCTCTGGATTCGCCCATGGCTGGAAGAGCACCTTCATTAGGAAACAAGCAATGTTTGTATCGTTTTCTGCGCGTACCAATACCGTCGCGCGGAATGCGTGTGTATCATCTTGGTCACACTAATAATGAGGAGACAAGAATAGGAAATAGAACAGCACGCAATCTGCCGTGCCAACATTTCCATATACAGAAAGGTTTGAAGGGAGCATGGCGGGTGCCAATGCTCGGTTCTCCCCATCTGATCCGGGCAGCTCCCTCCGAAAATTTCAAGTGCTACACTTAAATTGTCTCTAATTCTAGGGTCGTATCAAATGTTGGCTTAGTGTGAACTCCGGGGTTGCCTCATGACATATTTGGAGTACCTAATATGTTTACCGAATTGGCCAGTCCCTGTCGCTTTTTCAAGATTCAGTGATGTAGCCTCTAAAACTGTTTTCGAACTGGTGAGTGCATAGAACTTAGTACCTTTTCTGCGAACCTCCGGGCATGGCCAGAGCTACATACATTTCGGGCGGGACTGGTTGGCGCCAGGGAGCCCTTACGACATGGTAACGGATATGATGGTCTTAATGGGCTCACTAGGTCTGCTGAGGCTGCTATTGGCTCTCAGTGGCCACGAAGGATCCTCAGGGGCGGCCCCATACGGCGCTGGTCAGCCGCGGCTCCATCGTCGCTTCAGCTGTGACCAACAAACGGTGCAATCGGCTCCGATATTCTTCTTATTGCAGGTGTGATAGATCATCGCTGTGTCAGATAATGTTTTGGGAATTATCGATGAGTCAACTGTCAGGTCATATGCGTTGCCAACTCTTCGCCTGTCGGAATTGTTACCGAGAAGTCAAGTTGTTCCTTGTTCAGGGAATCCGCCGGGCCTTGAACCCGGTTCGGCAGCGTGGAAAGCACCGGTGCTAGCCAATACTCTACCGCATAGGCGGGTCCAGGGGAGGCAAGTGGAGGCTCTTGCCCTTTCGCCCCCGATTGACACTCATTTCCCCAGGATGTGGGTACCGGCGCCCCTGCGATAGGATTTGGTGTCCACCTGAACGGTTTGTCGCCAAATGTGGCGCCCCTCTGGTCTGGATGGCGCCTCCCGACCATGTGTCTCCCCCGGATCGGAGATCCTGGATCCACCCATGCACATTTCCCTTCCCCCAGGCCCTTGCTGTGCCAGGGAACCCAGGGTGTGCCGTGGGATGATATTTATCTATCAGGTTATGAAATGAAGCAATGAAACTGATTGGCACAGGATTGGGGTGAAAGCCGATGTGCGACTTAAGTCCAGACGCCTCTCCTGAACACGTTCTGCATCCGCTTACGCCGCTTTCTGATGATTTGTGTGAGTTAACAGTGTCTAGAAGGACTTGGCGAGACAAAATTGTAGTGAGTACATTCCAGGATGAAATAGAGCTATACTTGGCACGTGGCGTCTGGTACCTTCGGGCTCCTGAGTTACTGAGTAATGGTATGAGCATATATGCTTTTACATACTGGGGTTTTTCGAATCTGTCTTTTAAATGCATCAAATGTATTCTTGGAGGAATGAGTTGGGAAGAGATAGAGAGAGGAGGACAGGAAAATACAGTAACCCTTCAATGGAAACAAACGGAAAATATGTGTTCTGCTCTCAGCCTGGTAGTCAAACAACACCCGGGGGTATTGGTGGGCTGTAGTTCCTACAGGTCTGCATTACGTTTGGAGGTCGCTACCCTCAGCTGAGTGTGAATAGCATTGCTAAATTCAGAGCCAATGCTGAGGCGTCTAAGTGAAGAGTGTGTACCCGAGATTCTGTGATGCTTTGATGTTTCCGCTTTAAATGATGCGGGGTTTATTTTAGGACATATTTTGTTCAAGTTTTTAGTTTTTGAGGGAGAAATGTGTGTTGAAATAGGTCGAGCGATTGTCTGATTTTGTCAATGTGTGGAACTTGTTTTGTGTTATTGTCGTCTAGACCAAGCGCCTGTCGGAAGTGAAGACCGGGCTATATATATATATATATATATATATATATATATATATATAACTTGTTTGATTAAACATAATGTTTGGCAATAAATTCGTGTTCTTAAATTGGGGTGTGGTACTTGATTGCACTCAGTAGGTTTATTAGTTCGTCTAATAATTTGCCTTCTTGTGGCTCAAGACGCTCGCCGAATTCTTGGCATTGTTTTGGAGTTGATGCACTAAACTTGGTTCTAGACATTAGCCTGTCGGCTCGATTTTTGGTGTGCTTTAATCTAATTGCGTCTTTCATACCCACAAAACTACTCGCGTGGGCTAAGAGTAGGCTGCGGGTGGGCTGGGTATGATATCCCGTGGCTAAGCGTCTGCAGCCATACGCGGCTTTAAATTCGTTCCACGGATGGGTGGGCTGAGAGCCGGCTTCTCGGACTTCACCGGACCAAGTATCATGAATGGGTATCTGACCGGCTGGCAGAACTAGTCTTGGGCCGTAGCCTTATAGCGTTCATGATAAAGGTTCCGGCTACATTTCTAACACGTATACAACGTGGCAATATCACACGATTTTATTCATAGAAACGGTTGTATCATTTTCTGAATAATTGTGTTGACGCGAAACTCACGGAACTCCACTTGGGAGTAGCTCAGTTGTGGTAGCGTGGTCGAGCGGTCTGAGGCATGGGTTCAGGGTACCGGTCTGAACGGAGCATGGATTCTAATCCCACCGCTGCCAGATTTCTACAGATTTGCTCACAAGCTATCCCTGCTAATAGGTAAATACAATGAAACTTGTCGCAGGTTTGCTAGTTACATCCCACCATCCCCGGCGCTGTGCAAGCTGCACGCACACCACTTGCCGCCATCTCTTTTGGAGTGCATCCGCCTCCGCAGCGCCGTAGAACAGCCTATGAGCCGTCAATCCTGGGTGATCGAAAGTCCGGGGCTGTTGCCACCGTGGGCCGGAGAATTGTTTTACCCCCGGGTAAAATCGGCCCCGCCCGGGCTTCTGCCGAATCGTTTTTGCCGGACATAGCCAGCTCGCAGCCGGCGTTGTTTGATCCGCCGCCGGGCCAAATTGTTTGCTTTGCAGTCATTTTTCCGTCTAAACTATGCTAGGGTTTTTGTTTTGTGCATTTAGAAATGAGTTGCCATAAAATTTTAAACGAGGCTCGACCGTTTCACTTCCCGAAGTCTTTTCAATGTCCGGCTTGTGAGGTGCGCAGAGAGAGAGAGAGGGGGGGTGTCGTCGGTGAAAAATAGTATTTTATCTACAGATTTAGTTTACAGCCATCCAACATATATAATCACCAATAAAAGACTGAGCAAGAATCCCTGTGGACGTCGTGCTTTGAGTTGCTTTATGTTTTATAACGTTAACAATTCAATGTTGAGGATTGTATTAGAGATAGTGTTGCAGGTTCCAATGTTGAGGGTGGTGGGAATGGTGAAATACTGTGAAGTACTTCCTTCGGCTTTTGTCCTAGTAAGCATTATGTTTTGAATTGCAAAAGTTGCCATGGAATTCCCAAATCATTCTTGCACTGAAGAGAAGTCAATCCTGCCATAATTTGTCAAAGTATCTTGAAATAATTCGTTTGGTGGGAAGAGTCCCTCAGCTTTTTCCAGTATTTAGGGATGGGCCTTGCGGCAGATATGTTGGACTCTGAAGTGACATGGTTGGAACCAGTCGCTTGGGTCACTTCGAGCGGCGTTAAATTTATCAGGAGATGAGACCAGATTCGTGCTTTCAGCATTTGGCTTTGCAACTGAACAACAGCACATGTTTTTTCTCCAGCGCTTACAACTTGGTCGCCTGTTGCTACGTGCGAAGGCATCTAACTCTTTGAATATGGGAACTGTGAACGTTACGCCTCCGGGGTAATGCTAGACTTTAGTTTTGCGCCGGTGCGTTTGCTGGTTAGGAGCAGTAGCGCTGAGAATTGCTGAGGTCTAGCGACGGTCCAACGACTAAGGACATACAGCATCGCCATCATCTCCCTGTTGGGTGTTTTCTTAGGGGGAACAGACTGCACAGATTCAGAGAACCCGCCGTGTCTTGAACCCGGGACCTTTTGCTCATGAGCTAGGCGCTCTTCAGCTGACCCACGTCCCTAAGGAGTATGACAGGGATTCTCAACAAGCTGGGTAGGTATCTCTGCTTCCAATAAAATGGGCGATAGCTTTCATCCCTTCATTAATGTGAGTCTAGCTATGTTTAAACTTCATTTATTTTTAACCACTGCTGCCAGTTGCGCCGGGGATGTATTTGTCGGGCTCCGGGGATATTTCAGGGTGCGCCAAGGCTCGATGGGGAGAGGCACCTGATCCTCTTTGCCTTCCTATATCCGCTTATGCTGTTTATAGAGATATCAGTACTTAATATTTCCGATCTTTTTCTTGCGGTAGTATTCCAGGGCTTCTGACAGACACTCTGTTCACGTCATGGCAATACAACCAAAATCGTTGTAGATTTAAAAATTAGTTTGTATGTTTGCCCAATACATACAAAATTGATTACATAGCCGCCATATGACCTCACCAACTGCAGAGGTTATTTGGGTCGCCAACTATCGCCCTCTTGGAAGGGTATATGAGGATCAGGAAGTCCTTATTCCGAATTCCCGTCGGGGATTTGAACCCGGATCATCGGAGTGCGATTTGGTTGCATACTCGTAGTAACCTCTCTCTGTGTTCTTTTTAAAATTCTTGAATAGCTATTTCAAGCTGTGCTCTCATGTTTCAACAATAAATTTGAGAATGGTATTGCCCGAATAGGACAGAACTGCGAATAGGCTTTATTAAGAGTGAAAATAGATTCGGGGTGTAGAGTTTGGAAGTTCATATTCTTCAGGATACAGAAAATCGTCTATACACACAGTTTACATATTTGTCTGGCTAGTTGTCCCCACGTGAGGGTGTATATACTTCCCCCGATCTCTAATCCCCGTCCCCCACATATCGATTTCCTACAAATAGAATGTCAGCGCGGCAACACACGCACCATACTCGTGTCTCTTGTCCCTGCTTACCGTTTGATTTTAGTTTTGGATGGTATTTCACTTCTTTGTTCCTACAAGCCAATGCAACATTCCAAAGCATGCGTCCCTTCATAATGTGTTTTGAACTTCGAAATGGTAATTCAGATCATTGCCAAGCCCCTCAGACAGAAGCTCCTCCCTCTCCTACAAGATTAATCTATAAGCCCCACGATCTGCAGCAACAGAATTCGTCCTCATTGTCATGCTCGATACCTCTATATTTCCGTTGAACGAGGCAATCAGTTAACTTGCGTGATACATGCTTCCAAACACGAACCTGACCTCAGCCCCCTTACTGCCATATTACAGACCCGCGACAATGGACCCAAATGGACGTGGTACACTGGCTGTGCTGGGCCACCAGCGAGTTCTGTATGGAGGGAGTGGAGATCGACAAGTTCAACTGCACGGGCCGGGAAATGTGCGCCATGGGCAAGGAGAATTTCCTCGCGCGAACTCCGCAATGGATGGGCGACATCCTTTGGGAGCACCTGGAAAACCTTCAGAGGGGTGAGTGTTGCTGCCGACGCTGTCTCTGTCCAGTGTAGCTGAGGGCTGAAGAAAGCTTTATTAATCCATTCGCTGATATTTCATTGCATTGTGTGTGTCACGCCTCCGCACTATGCTCTGTTAAAGGTGAATTCTTTGCACCCCGACTCGCTATGGGTTCTTGCCTCCAGTTTAAAGGCTGGAGACTGTAAGAGAATGGTTTGCCTCGGCTTAGAGTAAGACAGTAAGACCATCTTTTTCCGACCTCAGCATTAAACTCCCCTAGACGCTCCGTACTATGGGCTCGGCAAGGGCGTCGCCACGGCATTTTTACTGGGAGGATGGACTCCGGGCTGGTGATGAACGGGAATAAGGAGACAATGTTTAAGCACATTGGTCGTCCTTCTTCACAAAATTAAATTCGGAACATTTACGTTGGTCCAAACAGGTGGTATGGCGAAATTTCACAAGCATTTCAGTCGAGTCCCCATAATCTTGGGGGGAACGTTGCCCTTTACTCGTGAGTTGGGGGACGCGTCCCCATCCTCCTCCCCTCCGCTTTTGACGGCCATGGCGCTCGGAATCACCTGTTATCTATAATTAAGAAACTACAAGACCCTGTCATGTTTTCAGATCTGGATATATGATCCAGATGTTTGTTCGAGCAGGAATGCGCGTCTGACGTCAATGCATCTGGGGTAGAATACGCTTCCGCTAAACTGTCCCTCGTCACAGTATCGGAGAGGCTCTGATATCGGTCGCCAAGTCTTAAGAACTCTTGAGTCATTCCACGACGCTGCGTGCGCCTGCTTCCACAATATCTCCAGCTTCCTGGGATCGGTACCACTACTTGAGCGTTGACATCATCCTAGGAGTACCTGCTCTGAGAGGTGATGTCAAACATTTTGTCACATTTCGAACTTGGTCCATTGCTGTGGTTTTAAGATTTGTCTCTCGTTCCAGTATGTCCATGTCCATAAAATGCGAGTAAATGAGATATGTGAGGGGATAATACATTTGTCCTCACCTAGTGCTTAAGTTTGCATGCCGTGGTTTTTTGCGCAAAATGTTCTTTGAAATGCGATTATTCAGAGTTATGTTCCTACATAAAAAGCTCTCAACATTTTAAGCAGCTGACTCATCCAAAAGAGGTGCAGAGTCTTCGAACGGTAATTCAGACGGTCCAAAATATGTGTATTTAAAACCAGTAAAACGCCTGTGGGGGCGAAAACCGAGCGAGCACCTGACATCAAAAGTGTATTTGATGAATCTTCATGTGGCGGACCCTACGGACGCGACATCTTTTTGCATGGTATTGGGCATGCTGAAGCTGTTTCGCAGGTTTTAAAAAGGACATATTTTGTGGTGAAATCAGCACATTCCTCATAGCGTGGAAAATATTTGGTCTAAAGGGAAAGTAAATTTATGCCTCTGTAGGTTGGGCTTCGAACTTTTCAGCGTCATATTTTCCAATGAACAAAGCCCATACTAAGGCTTGAAATTGACAAAGGAACAAACACCATGAGATGACAATTTTTTAATATGGTTCCCATCAGCTGTGAACATTTCATAGTCTTGAATTTGTCATCTTATTGCCCGTTCTTTGCGATTTAGGGCCGGAAGGGATTTGGTTCGCTGATACCCATGACCCCGCATCAGTAATTTCGGAAGAACACACCCGGGTTTGATGGAAAAGTTTCCGCGAATGCTTATGTCTAATGGATTTTTTGTTATACAAAATTATGGATTAGAGTATTCAGAGCGAAACAGCATAGACTATGTCGTCCGGGTTTGCACACTTTGGTGAAGCTGTTTTTTCGCTGCGACCCCTAATTTCTAAGCAATAGGCAAAAAAACTAGATTTTAGGATCATATCTTCTGCTCCGGAGGAGTTGTCTCTATTAACTTCTACATTCATGAACCCTCATGATTTTTCATCCACCGCTTAGGCAACATTGCTAAGAACATTTCAGTAGAAATTTCACGCCCGAGCGTCCGCTCATAATATCGTGGCGCCACTTTAGATTTCCCTGAAAAGGTCGTATTTCATTGTTGAAGTCGCCTGCAGGTGCGCAGGTGTGGCGTAGCCGTAGTGTAAGCAGTCCAATCAGCTAATTTTTGGCACAAATGTACGCACCAAATTTCAGCTCAATCGAGCAAGTAGTTTCTGAAATATGGATGAGAGCCTGGCACGTAGATTAGAACCCTGAATGTAGCCAATGTCAGATTAGCACGAATATACGTCGTAGTTCGTAGTAATAAACAGCGGATATATATTTTCTAGCTTAAAGTGCGGAGCGAAATCTGCTGACCCCTTGCCCGTGCACCTACAGGCGGGCTTTTGACTGAAAATTAAAGAATGATGCGCACCAAGTTTGGGCCTACTCACATCAGCCAAAATCAAGTTATGGCGCAATAAATGACGGAAATTTGATTATTTACATGGTCAAAGTTTTTGCACATGCCACGAGCTTTTCCAATACCCCACCCATCTCTGGTAAGTTCAGTCTTTAACCCTATTTCCGGCATGGGGGCTAATATTGCCCCCCTAAGGTTTTCAAGAATATCTCCGAAACGGCTTGCGATAGAACTTGAAACTTCCTGACTTTTCCTAAAACTAGTACAGGCAGGTTTTCTGAAATTGTCAATATTATATATTTACCAGGGGCGGAGCTATGGCTGGGTTTTTGGGGAGGTTCTATCCACAAACCAAGTATTATCGTATGCGATGGGTTCTTTGTAAAAGGAAGCCGTCTCTGCTGATCCTGATACCAGTTATATGGTTTTATTATATCATTTTTTATGTGAGATGATAGTGCATTCACAATTGTCACTATTTGTATTCATCAGGGGCGGTTACAGCAGTTCAAAATGGGGGAATGTTATCAAGAAGGACTAAACGTTAGTAAGTGAGAAGACTGCTTACAGCCGTGCCAGGGCAATACAATTGGGTATATGAAAATTCAAAATAGTTATAACCAAATTCTAGATTACCAGAGGCGTGTCCAGTCACTACACATTTTCAAAATGCATATTCCCAGCCAGTATCACCGCCGCGACTCAATATCGTTGTATATTAAAAATGTGTTTCCAATCACCCCCACCCGCCCCCCCACGACGAGAGTCCTTGATCCGCCTATGTCACCCCCTTTCCCAGAGCTGCCAGGGAGGGTAAAAATTATCAGAAATAAATTTCAACTAGTCGAGGGACTAATATACCATGCATACCACTCGCATATTGTTGGGATGTATTTTACCCCACTGTTTTACCTTACTGCATCCGCCCCTGATGAGTTTTTCACTTTTTCATTTATTTATGTGTCAAAGATGCCAAGCAGTATATCACGGCTTCTAATCCGCGTAACAAAAACTTTTAGGTTGTATATATTTCCCCTCATAGTCCTGGTCCTGGAACTGCCATTGAATTTCAATTTTTGCGTAACTCGAGTATATGACAATTTTGGGTCAATTATTTGTAAATCTGAACTAGTTTTGTGAAAATCGTACAACAGAGACAAGGGTTATGGAAAATCTAAAAATACACAAAAATTGTATATTTTGCACGACTTTCTCCTTAAAAATCAAAATTTTGAAATTTTCTTTTTTTCAAAATAAAGTTTAGCGTCAGGGAATCTATAGCACTTTGAATTTTCCAAATCGGCCGGTTAGATTACGAGATCTTAGGGGCCGATATTGCCCCCTGCCGGAAATAGGGGTAGCCGGGAGCCTGACGGAAATAGGGTTAATGCAATTGACCAGGCTATAGCATGTTAGAGACACCATGAAGGTATGTCGCACCCTCTCGGAGGTATAAGCTTTTTGTTAGCGTGGCGGTCAGATAGGACAAAGCAGGGCCGTGTCGCTCATATGTAGAAATGTATCCATATGCAGGGAGAGTTTTCCCCGGCACTCAGTATTGAATAAAGATCACAATCGTTTTTTTCTCCACGCATTTCTGCCCGGTCTTAGTGTATTTGTGCACTAGGAATTCTGCTTGTAGAATTTATTGCCGGTAGTTCTTGTACTTTGTCTTGAACATACAATTCTATACTATACTACATAAACTACTATACAATTCCACAGCTTGTCTGTGTTGTATG
This sequence comes from Lepas anatifera, assembly GCA_034440635.1. Classification (NCBI taxonomy): domain Eukaryota; kingdom Metazoa; phylum Arthropoda; class Thecostraca; family Lepadidae; genus Lepas; species Lepas anatifera. Next base: position 124,893 of record JAOTON010001997.1, on the reverse strand, counting down.
CTGAGCCGCTACGAACATAATCCTGAAAAATTAAACTGTTGAAGACGGTGAGAACTATTCTCTAGATCAATGTGATGTGACCTTTTGGAGAGCATCATCTTTTTCATACGAGATCATGTTTGATGAGTTAAATGTTCTAGAATTTTCAGATTCGTAATCTAAGGAATATCGGAAATTAAACGTGTTCTCCCATTTTTTGTCTTATTGGGTGTCTCATTCATGTCCTTGTTTAATAGCTTCTGAAAGCTTAGCCCCGAAAGCAATGAATACAAGAGAGATGCTGCATCGAATGCCATCTGTGCCGCAAGATGGTAAAGTATGAATATTAAACCAGGATACAGAGCATACGGAACTGAAGCTGCCCACTCCCACATTCTTGAGACTGAGTGTGATTAGTGTGGCTTAAGAGCGAAGATCTGAAGCTCGATCGCAGCTATGTGAAACCCACCAGCCAGTCCGAACCAGGGCAAAAAGTTTCTTTCCTACTGCCTAAAGCTCGAGCTGTTTTGACCAGCTGTTGGAGGAACTGGGTATTCTGTAGCACATCACCACGGCTAAGTGGATGTGGTTACGCACTTTTTCTCTGGTGAGGCACTAGTGACGAGAAGCAGGGTCTCCTCCGCGATGAACAGTGACAGCTACAGAGCAGGTTTGTATACTAAACTCCACCAGCGTCAGTTTGACGGCGCCAGCTGGGCAAATCAGGATGCTTGAGAGCGCGCGTATGCGATAGTTGGAGCAATGGAGCCATCGTAGCGCTACAACAAACAGCTGGTACATAACTGACTCGGGACTTAATGCCAACAGAGCGAATATATGAAGCACCTTCTTTACTGAAGGGTCGTTATCAATATTGTTACTGTTCATGGCTTTGGTTATTAATAAGATTATTACAACATTTGATACTACACAAAGCCTCGTCTGAGCGTGCGTAAATCCCGACCGGTTTCGGGAGCATTCCGCCCCCGTTTTCAAGGAAGATAACACTATTACATGAGGCTAACCAAGCGAAAACACGAAGACAGTTAACTTTGAAATAACAATCCTAGCCGTGAACATGACAAGTCATTTTGGAATTATAAGCTCTAAACGCGTGTTATTTTTCACTAAAATCTCTTGTTTGGCTGGCGTTTCAAGAGGTCCAAAAATCCAGAGAAGATGGTAACTTTGCCGATATTTCTATTCATTTTTGGGTCCGTGGAGGTCTGGATGTAAATTGCCTCTTTTATTTCCCGCTGTTTTTGTCTTGAATCGAAAGTCAAAGTCGTTGTGGAGTCCCATTTGATATCATGATCCTCCTTGATCGTTATCAAGTTCGTACGTACCCTTCTGAAGCACTTGCCGTATTAGATCACGAAATTATGACGGCCGGCTCTAATCCTGAGTTTCAACTATCAAAGATAACCGCGGTGCCTTTGATGTACCCTTGTCCTTCTCACACACTCGTTGGTACAAATAACACCGTAATGGCCAAAGTCTTGCTCCAGTGCGATTGTTTTCTTGAATCACTTGCAATGCTTCTTTACCACGTCACGCTACGGTCGAAGCTCCGTGGACCGGAGTGATGCAAGTGGTGTTAATTAGCTGGGGAGGACAGGGAAAGATAAGCTTCCGCAAACCCTTCTATCACGGTGTTTCTCGTAAACGCGTTTATAAAATATATTCATGTGGTCTTTTCTCAGAAATTCTACAAATATTAACGCCTCAGGCTTATTTTAAGAAAAAGTATAACATTTTGCATTTGAGCTACAGTGAGCCACGCTGCCTTTTCAAGCCATGGAGCATCCCATGGAGCATCGCTTGTAGGCAGGGGCCTATTTTCACTGTATCCATCGCTGGACATCTGTGAGCCCTACTGAGCCTGCTTCTCTGATGTCGAGTATTTAATGGCCATTGTCGGCCACTGTAGACGAGATCTCGTGATCGGATCATGGTACACCCTCCATGGTTTGGAGGCATGCATTGGGTTGAACTCCACGTCCAAAGGTGATCCAAGGCCTGTCAGAGCCCGTCGAGCATGCGTCAGGTGGATGATGTACTTCAAACCAGGGCGGACCACTCCTCCAGTGACATCGACTGCGGCAGTTGGAAGTCTTGCATGGTTTGCTGCAGGGTTACATCAGGCGGCTACTCGGGTACAGGAAGAAGGTACCTGTCGAACGCGCCTGGTCTTTAGGTACTAAACTAGAAGAGGAGAGACGTTTCAGCTGGTAGGGGATACAAGGAAGCTAGGGGTTTAAGCTCCCCCCATTTATGAATGTCCATAGTAATCACATAGTATGAGGTTATTTGGGGTAGAAGTGAAGCGCGTTCCCTAGCGCCCCCACCGCGAAATGGGAGTCTGAATTCACCTGTAATTCTGGCTCTCAGCGCTCAATGACGTGCTGGCGTCTTGGCAGGCCGCTATTCCTATCCCAATACTGACAAGTTCAAACAAAGTAAAGGTCACTTTCACAGTTTCTTCGACGCTCACTGTTGCCGAGGCTGTCACGCTTGCTTTCATCTCTGAATGGGGTGGCAGGAACCACGAAGGCGAGCCAACCTGACCTTTCTTTTGACCTGGCTGCCACGCAAGTTGGCAGTGGTGGTAGTTGGTAGTGGACACGCTGTTCATCGATGCAGGGCGCATAGACGGATCCAGGATTGCCGATGGGGGCAACATCCAGACCAGGGGGCCACTTTTGGACGGAAAAACGTATCAGGTGGGCGCCAAATCCTACCGTGCGGGACGCCGATGTTCGTATCCTAGGGGAATCGATATTTAAGAGGGCGCCATCAGCCTTTCAGGGGGCACCATGGCCATTTCAGGGGGCGACGAGGGTCGACCTGGGAGGGGGGAGCATGTGCCTCCTTGGCTCCCTGGAGGTGCCTATAGGATATGACTTGGGGTGCTTCCCAGAAGTAGGTTCTAAAATCTACATTTCGATAATCTATCACACATTCTATTTCGGCCCTACAACCCCGCTTGTCTAAACTTTCGTCAGATTTGTTCAAGCTCTTCTATGGTCGCGTAGTAGGCATTCTTAGCTGCTTCGAACTTTTGTTTTGACATGAAGAGGAAATACATGCTATCACACCTTTGGCTTTGGCTCTACCGAAGCTGATGCAGCCGGCTTCTCTGTGGCGGCCGCCCCCAGCCGGCGGCGAGCTGCGATTGATGACAATAAATATTTACACACGGCGGCGCTGTATCCGAAGTCAGCGGTGACTGCCGCGCGGCAATCTCGAGACCGCCCACCGTGTCGATTGATGGGGGTGGGGGGGGGGGGTCGTGGACAGGTGCAAACTGGCGACACCGGAATTCCTCGTCTTGCGTTGTGACTTTTCATGGTGTTTGGTTGGAGAACGATTCCGTTTCTTGGTGGTGGGGCTTGGCGTTGGTCATTGCTGCTGCAAATATGTGGCTGTCATACGCGACAAGCATGAAAAAGTAGCATGTCAATTATTTAAGCGGACAAATATTTGAAATGTTAATAGTGTTAAAATAGTTCGTCTGGTCCTGGAACAACCTTGATGCTCTTCACTTCATCCTCTCAGACAGGCATCCCTGCTGAGATATAAGAGCTTGGTTGGCGGTGTTGCGTGCCCCTACCGCGTTGTTGATGCTAAAGCTGTAAAGTAGAAACAGTCCTGCTGGGCTTGTTTAACCACCTGACGAAATACGAAATCATGACTGTGGAGTTTCCTATTATTATTAGTATTGGGTATTCTGATTTGGAAACCCATATCCAACAATGTAAAAACAAACACGTTAAAGACTCCGGACAGGAAGAAATAAAATATGCTATATAATTATTGAAACCCTTATACCATGTCTGCAAGCTGAGCGTATTCCAACTCATGGCATCCATATTGTTTACAAATGAAGAAGCGAAGTAAAATGAAGCTGCGGTAGAAATAGACCGAGGGGTGGGCATTCCGTGCTGAATATGCACCATCACGGCGTGTTTCGGTGTGGCGCTCGCACGGCGAAGCTCCACCCCTGCCAGGGTGGGGCACACCACCCGGCGCCACCGCCCCATGGCCATCACGTCGTTAGCGCCGCTACACCACGGCCGCAAATATTTCGCAAACGGCGGCGCTCATTTGTGTGTGGCTAAAGTGAGAGGATGCCTTGTTTAGTGTTGTTTAGAGCCGTCGCCGCGGTGTTGGCACACGACGCATGGCCCTCTGAGCGGTGAGCGGTCATGTTTGGGAGACCGGACTTTAAGCACACACCTGGCCTTTTCGTGCCGGCACGCGCGGCTACCGATGCAGCACCGAGGCCCTCACGAGGTGTGACGTCATAACATCCTGTGTCGCCGCCGGTGGGGGTAGGGGTAGGGGGGTGCAGCGGTGAGATCGTCACACCGCTGATGGGGACCGCCCGGTAATCCGGTCAATCTGACCGGGTGTTTGTCGGAAACCACGGCCTGGAACGGGCTGACACCGTTCCGCCGATCCGGCCGCCGGTTCACACACGCTGCCGATCATATCGCGCTGCATCAATGTCAGGCCTCGGATTGGATGCAGCGTCTCTGACCTCGCAGCGTGCATCGCTAATTAGTACTCTCCAATGCGGTCTTTCCACGGACATCTCGCAGCATACAGTCCGGTTTTAAACGATACAGCTGTGATTAAACCATACAATGTAGCTGTATGATAGCTGCGATGGCGGCGAATCTGCTCTGCTCCGAATCCACCATGTTTTACCTGTTATTGCAGCACGGCGCGTCATTGCAACAGCACGGCAGCCTGCAATCAAACGCCGCTGAGCCTGCCGTGCCCCGGCGTCAACAATATGCGGTAACTCACCTTGACGAGGCCAGATCGGCCGACTCACCTCTGTTTAGCAGTGTTGCCCCAGCTCGGCATCAAACACAGTAACAGCATGCGAATCGCCCGCACGCCACTGGGTGTGCACGTTTCTCCTCCACAAAACATGTGATGGCACCGCGGGCTCACCTTCGGCAACGTCGCGCTGCTGTACTTCCCAGCAGGAGCGACGCGTTTCGACGTTATCGGCGAAGTGCCGCTCTCATTGCCTCAGCGTCGAGAGGGCTCGACAATGCGCATCCTCGCTCGCATCGCACGCGCCGGCCGATCGGACAGTAATTGTTATTTGTCCTGCGGTGTAGTGTACTGCGTCCGATCTGGCCCCGTTTCCACCGGAAGCGGTCCCGCTGCCGGTCACGTGGTGTTCTGTGTCCTACGCACACTCCCATGGAGAGATGAAACTGACCCGTTATCGATAGAAGAAAGGGTCACTAGCCTGTGTTTCGGGAAGTCTTGCGGATAAATGCCGTCATGTAAATGCCGTCGCCCCTAAAAATGGTCCCTTTTAGTGGCCAGTTCCGGCTTTTAATCGATCCCGTTCCATCATTACCATATCATGCCAGGATATCCCGCCAGGATGACGCAGGCATCTGGATGGGAGGGGTACCAGTAACCATAAGTTCTGATGGTTTAGGAAAGGAGGATATAGGACTTACAAAACGGACATATCTCCGATAAGCGATATTGCTGTTTCTCGTGACATGCGGCTTCGCCTGAAACCAAATTTCTGCTGGCTTCAAATTTCGCCTGGACAGGAAAACACCAGCGTAGTGATGTTATGACAATGAACATTTGGCGCTCGGTCAACGGCAGTTGCGGGGAAATCAAGACTGAGACCAAATTACAGTAGCATGTATCTCGGCAGAGCCCGGTGCAGTAGCCGGGTATTTTCCTTATCACTGCACAGTTGCCCGCAGTTCGCTACAGCTCAAAGAGGTATTTGCCTCGTTGATACCATCTGTCTTGCGCGCGCGTCTTATGCGGAGAAATGACCAGTATTTACTTAACCACCCGACGCGTATTTACTTAGGCGGCCCCCTGGCGGCTCGCTGGGCAGACTGTTGGGCCTGAATACCAGACAGCTCTGACCTCTGCCCCTCACCTCCCCCTCCCCATCTGCACCGAACCTTGTCCTAGAGGACTGGCCGCGACCCGCTGTCTTGTTTTAACTGTCGGCAGATGAAGGGCCGCCGAGCACGGGCCAGAAAAAGGGCGTAATCAGATACGGCTGATAGACCGACCAAGAACTATTCCATAGTGATCTCCTGGATAGACGGCGTCAGCGGTGCCCCTTGTTCGGAAAGGCGCATGGTGAAGAAATTCGAGCGCTCGGAATTCGGAATTCGCTGGCGAGCAGCTTGCGCGTGCGCCGGTGATTCAGACTGCTGCTGCGTCTCCGCCGCTGGACGCGACGGCGAGCCGAGTGGTGTCCAGTGGCGCGTAATTTAACCCAATCGCTATTCACGGCATTTCTCGGCAGGCCGGCTTGTATTATCCGGCGCCCGGTTTTTAGCGTTGACAATCGACAATGGGCGTGCCTGTCGCCGAGGTGAATGAGCCATCGCATTCCGGCTGCGCAGGGTATTGACGCTGCGGCTGCCGGCGCCGGCACCGCCCGGGGCCGATCGGGACGCCGTCCACTTCCGGTTCGGTCCGGCGGCACCGACGCGGCTACCGAACAACTCTTCTTGACAAGGATCTTTTAAAGAGAGGATGAGTTACGTGGTTTGGGAAGTTCAGAGTGATGCGGAGTACAGTCGCAAATTTAATCAACTTTAAAGTAATAATCGGAAAACCCCTGTTGTCACCCAGTGTGAGACCGGGGCCCGAAAGCCTCTCACGGGGTGTGCCCTTTAATCCCATCTATCTCGGCTGCGGCTGGCGCCGTTCTGGATCCCCCCATCAGCGCTGGCGCCGAAGGCTCCACCAATCAGCGTCGCCGTGTCACCGGAAGCGGCGATGTCCCGGGGCTGTTTTCCTCGGTCGCTGTGACAACACGGCTCTGGTGGGGGTGATTTGTGCACGTGCTGCGACGCCACCGCAGCCTCGGCCACGCCAAATGCCACCAAAAGTGCATTAAGGTGTCAATATTTGGCGTAAAAACAGCGGGCTGGGCCAGCGCCGCCGGAAATTCGACTAATCCGCCAATCGGAGTCGGCGCGGCCGCTGTGCTCGTCTTCTGCTGGGGAGCTGGGTCTTTGGCAGCCTGGCGGCTCTGAGTTCGTTCCTGGCAACAGCAGCAGCAGCCAGCCTGACGCCACCTACCCAACGGCTCAGGCCCCACTTCAACAGCCGTGTAACTCGAACAACAGCAGATTTCTCTGAAAATAAGGATTAAATGCGGTACATGGCAGCGTTTTGGATTGCTCTCAAGCCATCAAGCTTCTTCAATCAGCTGTTTGTATGGTGGCAGAAACATTTTCGTGCATTGTGTTGTTTCTAAAACAATGCTCATTGGGTTTCAATCAGCAGGTATATTTAAGGCTTGCGAACTTGGCAGAGACTCAAGGTGCCTTAACCTGGGTAGCATTTGTCGAACAGCCAGAGCTCTGCTGAAAAGAGCAAAAGAGCACGGCATTCTTTGTTGCGTGGTCTCTTTGTGGGCGAGTGCCCGGAGCGGCAGGCACCAGGCTGCCAGATGTCCGACAGAGGTTTATTTATCCTTCTGATGACCCGTACTTCTAACCGATTGCTAAAGAGCAGCGGCCTTCCCGTTGTTGCCGCCGGTCTAGTTTGAGGCCAGTATGCCTCTTGCCCTGCAGGATTGTGAGTCTGATCTCTCTCCATGCCTTACAAGCCGCTCTCGGCCCCGCCTCTTCAACGGTGAGTGTGGACCGATGTTTCTGCAGCGAGCAATTTACGATCAGCTGTTTGGACCGCGTGGCGTTCATCCTAAGAGGCTATAATCATCTCGGAGCGGGCGGTAATCACCAATCAGCTGCTCCAGGGGTCGCCGGTCAGCTGTTGCGCGGCACGCGCTCGGCCAACCTCGCGGGCAGGTGGCCTCCGTCAGTATTAGCGCTCCCCGCTGGAAATAAACGAAGACGGATGGCCATGCGGCCCCGCGCGGCTGCTGCGGCGCCGGCCGCTCTGCCAGCTGTTGTCTCTGATCTTAACCACCATCAGCTGTCTAACTGGAGGTGGTAAGCCTTCCCACCGCACCGCCTGACCAAGGTGTGTGTGCATCAAGGACTGGTCATTCCCCGGGTGTTGACAGCGTCGATAGTGGGGGGGTGGTGGAGAACGCTGGAACCTGTTCCATAACGCTGACTCCGGGTGGTTGCGCTTTGGGAAACACGGGAATTCCCAAGACTTCGTGAAGTGGCATCTCAAATCTTAAGCAACCTTTGTGTTCCATCGCACGCAACAAGTAACACCCAGTCTTATTAAACCACCATCTCTCAACTGTAAGACCTCTTACTACGCGCGGCCCGCGGTGAGGCCCGGATGGCACTGATACCCTCCCTATCATCGCTGTGCCCCGCACTATTCATCGCCGGCGACAGTTGTCATCTGATTCGTCATCGGCGCGCGGCCGTCAGCAGCAGTGGCGGCGGCGGCGGCGGCGGCGGGCCCGCCCAAGGTGACCGCAGCCCGGCGGCAGTGCCGGCGGCGTCACTGCGCCAGCTCAGACAATGGAGTACCGTGCCGCACTGGCGAGCGCACAGTCGCGCCGCACCGCGCCACTGTTCGTCGCTGGCCTTGGCCGCGCCGCGCTGCCAACCGCCGCCGTTCCGCTGCTGTTGCTAATGCCGACCTCGGTGACGTACCCGTGATGCAGATCACGCCGCGGTACAACGCGCTCTGCCGCCGTGCGAACTGCGCGCCACTGGACTGCAGGTAGCCCACCAGCAGGGGACGATGCTGAAGTCCCTGGGCTCGTAAAGCGGCGGCCACCGCAGGCACGCAAGTGATCCGCCGCGATGACAAGTCCTCTGTCTAACTCCAGCCTGTTGCACTCGCTAATGGGCGGATTCCTCAAACAGGCAGACGCCCCCTTGCACTTTGCGAAAGACGTCAGCCTATTGCCTCATCTGTGCATGCATTCAATGCTTGAGAGGGCCGTAAAGGGAGCTCTGTGCCACGCAGACTGCACATAAGTACAAACGCAGCAGTGCGGCGGTCGACGCAGACGGACCACTCGTGACGCCCATTACGAGTGCGGTCTCTTTATGGCTCCGTCGGCGAGTTCACAGAGACCCCTGAGCGTCTGGTCTTCGGGGCGACTGGCTCGCAGGAAAAGGAGACACAAGCGGTCCCAGTTAAACTGGTTAGAAGAAAGAACAACTTTCGGAATCGTAATTTTCAAATAGAAAATAGATCCATTTGGAAGGAACGAGTGCTATGCTGCTCCTATCTCAGACTGTGTTTTGGAAACCATAGGCGGATCCAGGATTACCGATCGGGGGCACATGGTTGGGGGCGCCATCTGGACCAGGGGACGCCACCTTTGGACGGGAAAACCTATCCGTTGGGCGCCAAGATTTACCGTACGGGCGCCGGTACTCGCATCCTGGGGAGGGGGCTGGGAAGCAATGTTGCAGGGGCACTATCGATTTTTCAGGGGTCGCTTTGACCGTTTCAAGGGGGGTCGAGCGTCGACTGAGGGAGGCGGGGCAAACACCCCCTCGCTGGATCCGCCTATGTCGGAAACAAAGCATTGCTTGCAAAGCAAAAGCATTGAATTACTAACCGTAGAAGGCCAACCTCAGCTCTCGGAAAGCCTACTCTGGATGGGGATGGATCATACATTATGTGTATGTTGAACGTGAGAGTGCATTTCACTTGAATAGTGTATTGGCCTTTCCCTCGTCTTGTGCAGCGCCAAAGATCAGTTCCTTCTCTTATCTAGCCTGATCGACGATGATGCCAATATTAAGGCGGAGACATCGTGGAAATCACTGCATCAGTAATAGTCATTCGGAGCTTGTTTGAAATAGCTGCTACCAGAGCTCATAGTTAAGCCTCGTATACATTTGTTCATTCTTGCTCCGCCGGTGGGCGATGCCTGGGATTGACATCACCATAGGAGCAGCGCCTGTGTGGCCCGGTGTTGGCTCCGGCTCGGCGTGTCTATGGACTGTTTACTGCCGCGTCGGCATAGCGTGCCTCTTTCCTGGACCCGACCTCAAGCTACTCCGAGAGCAGCTGTTTTGCTAGCCGAGTTTTCCACCAACATAAATAGAGGGTTTTGGCCTGCCGTGCAACAATTGTGCATAGCTGCGGAATGAATGAATGAGCTGCCAACACTGTCCACCGGATGTGAAACGGTGGCCGTCGGCGCTGCCAACTCCGCCGGCTCGCCGCCGGAAACAACCGCGACACAAATGGTGAGGTACGTGGGAGCATATCGTGTGACGCTTTGTACGAGTTTGACCCGAGATCACCACCTTGTGGCCTCCCGGCGAAGCGTCGACTTTCGCCAATCTCGACGATGGGATTGCTCCATTTCTTGCTGTATTAGGTTCTCGTTCTTGGGCCGGCTTTGTGTGTGCCCTATGATTTATAACAGGCTGAGACCTGGCCGAACTCGGGTGTTCTGCTGTGCTTACATCTATGGCCATCAAAACCCAGTGTTGCCCCGTTGTGCAGCCAGGACTCGCAAATCCGCTAGTCTGGTAAATCCGGCCTGTGCTGCCAGTGGTTTATTAACGCGTCATAATAGCACAGCCGATGAGATGGCCGTGCGCCGAACTGAAACCGCGCGTCAACACTTGCAATGTTTACTAAAACCGCCTGCCTCGCGGCATCGGAAACAACCAGCGTACTCAGAATCTATGAGCCTCGCCATGCATGATGAACGGGACTTTAGTGCAGTGATCATGCATTGCATCCATGTCGAATGCTGAGTTCTCAGGAGAAGCTCTGGTTTTTGGAGGCCTCCAACTATGCCTTCAGCAATAGCGCATCTCCTAGCCGGGAGTGGCCCGCTTGTCCGCGCTCGCGGCTGTGACGTTTTGTTGCCGCACCCGCATCGTTCCCTCGTCACCCCGGCAACTCTCTGTTATTGTGACGTAACGGACAAGTGCTGGTGCCCCGTGACGACCGGCGGCGGTCACGTGTTCCGTTGTCACGTGCACCTTGGTGCCACGTTCGCATCGACTGTGCGCGGGAAAATAGACCAGCATCATTGTCGCCCGCTGCAGCCCCAAGGCGTGCTGACTGCGTGGTGGTCTCATGCTTTGTGGTTCTCCCGAGATAAACAGTCGGAAAGATGGCCTGATGAGAGAGAACAGCTTTCCCTGGGACATATGAAATATCCACACTTCCATGATATATGTGTAACGTCTGATCAGCACGCAGCGTATTTCATCGTATTGGCTTGGATGTTGTTTCAGAACATTGTAAAAGAAATTCAAGTTCGCTGCATTTATACCTGTTGAAACATTATTTGTTTTCGTTTTGTGGTTGATTTCACGTGTAGGCATTGACAAAAATCATAAGCCAGATGGAGCCAAGAAAGTTCCATGGTGGTACCGTGTGACGAAGTAGTGTTGGGATATAGGCTGTGTCAAAGCTACATGTCTTTTGGTGTCCCCCAATGTGGGCCTGACTGACCACCGCTCCCTCTTCTGTTACAGAGTGTGAAAAGGCAAAAGCAGCGTTGGAGAACATCCCTACCAGTCTGTACGAGAGCGTGTGCGACCCCGACCTCAACCAATTCCTCGACACCTACCCCAAGTCAGCCGCCCAGCAGACGCAGTCCCACCTCTCACAGTCGTCCCACCAGCCTCACGTGTCGCCCCACCAGCCGCTCCCCTGCCCCCCGTCGCACTCGACGCCAATGAACACCAGTCCGGGACCGGCGACGCTGGCGTCGCAGTCGCACCCCCACCACCCGGCGTCGGCGCCGACGCAGTCTCACCCGCACCACCCAGCGGCGCATTCTCAGCCCTTCACCACCGGTGAGTACAAACATAAGGCGCTGGTGATGCTGTTTTTTCTACACACGTTAAACTGGATCATTGCATTGCTGGTGCATCGATCTCCAGATTCCTGAGTGAACATAATAAGGCGCGCAGTAACCTCAACATCAAGCTATGTATAGCGCTTGTCAAGGCTGCGGCCTTTCCAGTGTTAATGGCCGACTATCACGGATACAGCCGGGCTTCATCGCACCAGGCTGCCGGCGCGCTGCGATTCAGCCCCCCCCCCACTCTCCCCCTCCATCACGCCCCGCTGATGTCGTCAAATGTCCGCTGATTTGACCTTCACGGTACCTGACCGCGACCAACGAGCGCAAAGCTCGCGCTGCCGCGTGCTGAGCTCGCGGTGCCCAGTTATGTCAGGGAGTGCCATGCCAGAGCCGCATGGTGCATTTCCATCGATGATATCATTATTTACCAGATCGCCACCGGAGCCGCGGCATCGAAATGACTGGGACGACACTGGAGCGACGCTGATGTAGGGTGCAGTGTCCCGGACCCGGCCGTCGCCAGCTAGCGATGCGGTGTCAGCTGGACGGATCCTCGGCACAGATCGGGTCCCGTCAGCTCCGCTTTCGAACCCCCAACCCCCGCCCCCTCCCGCTGAGCCGGCGCGGGCAGCGTCTCACGAACTTTGTCGAGCGGGTTACCACTGTGGCACGGTGGGCGCTCTTTCGGTATGGGCTGCACTCAAAGCTGACGTCATGCGATAAATCTGCTCTGCAGGATGGGAACTGGTCGAGAAACAAGAACGCGCCCCCGCTTTATGGTGTAGCGTTTAGTTGGAAGTTTGTTGGTGGATTGTGTCTGCACTTTGGTGCAAACCTAACCGGAGCTCGGGGGTAGGGTACATCGTTTCTGAACGTAATTGAAAGGCCTCGCTCAGAGGCCCTGGCCCCTGCCCCCCTGGACGCGCTTGTCGCAGTGTCTGGGCCTGTGAATGTTTGAGCGTGTATGCCGGCAGTTACACTGGCCTGGAACCCAACCTCTGTGCCTCATTCATGCGCCGTCTCCGTGATGACGTTTTAATTAGGCAGCCATTGTGGCCGCATCACTAACACCGCACAGCCGTAAAAGGCGCTTCTTTAGACACTGCCGCCTGGAAGTAGTACAAATAAGTGTCACGAGGTGGCGCAGAAAGGTGACCGGCGACTGCCCTATGCCCCGGAAGTTGTGCTGGCGCGCGCGCGCGCCGTTTCCGCGCGCAATAACGCCGGTCATTGGCGCGGTTTCTCGATCGCGACCACCCGAGGCCTCCAATCGGACGCCCGGCGCCGACTGTCTGACCCGGTCACGTACGGCGCGCCGACCGACGGCCGCACGGTGGTTTTGATTTCAGCAATTTCGCAGCTCAGGCCAGCCGACCTGAGAGAAACAATTGCTATTGGATATCTTATATTCAAATGGTTACCTGTAGTTTTAAGCTTGGTTTCATTTCCGTTTTTGTGTGAGCGTTAGAGAAATAATAGTTTCCCTAAACTAAAAAATGTTGTGTCGACAAAATGAGCCACACGAAAAACAGTGCATGTGGTGCGTTTTGCCAGCGAAGTGACTGGTGTGCACACCGCCCCCCTTTCTTAAAATATCCGTTTAAATGTGTGGGTGCAGTTATCTCCTTACTGATCAAGGACTCCTCTTATCATGAAAATATCGAACGTATTTGTGCTTGGGAAACGTAGGAGCACATTTCAATTTTTAATCCTTCATTCTTGAAAACAAATCAAAATTGCATTACAAAGCCTACTTATGAGCCTGAATTCCATAAGAAAAATCATCAGGTAAAATATAACCTATTCTGAGATCTCTCGAAGTTTTTCGATGCTATTTCGAAGGGTATTCTAAATATAATATAATATATTTAATAATCAAGTTGCAGCGCGAAAAGTAGCAAGATGGCTACTTTGAGGTAAAAGCGCTACCCGGAACTCTTGCAGACTAAGCGTTTTGAAGACAGGTTACAAGGCATGAGCCCTTAGCAGTCCTAACAATTGTAATAAGCATTTAGGCCATACATGGAACCGTTGCCCGAGGCTGTAGCACCTTTGTAAAAATGTTCATATTTGGTTATTGAGAATGTCTCTAATTAAGATCGCCGGCCGAATCCACTGGCACCGGCTGTGACTTCCACATCTCAGCAGCTGGCAACATGATATATGTAACAGCATGCTCAAGCTTTGGTGTTATAAAAGGCGTTCTTGACTCAATTTGGATCTTTCATGATAGTCTGAATAGACAAGGACGCGTAACGTCAAAGCTGGGCATTCGTAAACTAAATTTTACGGAAGTTCCTGAGCTTCAGAGCTTTGTGTTTTTAACAGCGTTTCAAAACAATGAAACGTGTAATCCTCAGACGATGCGTGTATGCTTTATAAGGTCTGACCCAAACCAATTCCCTGAGGCAGAACATTTTCTCCGCACGTCCGTGAATCCAAGAGACCACCCTCTTTTTAAACAACGCCAATGTCCAAAAACCATATTTTCAGCATTGACCGACAGAATGCAATGTCCAAGCAACGTTTCAAAATGTCTTCAACGCTGATGCACCCTGTCGATACCATAGCTCGAGCTGCAGCAGTATCTGCTGCTGACTCCGGCGCCGCTGGGGTCCATGTCGCCGAGTCCATGTGCCTGGCTGGCCGCCGGTGACTGCGAGCGCGCCGGCGGCAGGCGGTGGCCTTCCGACTGCCCAGGCCTGGGAACGATGGGCTGTGCCGTTCTCACACGGCAGCGGGAACCGGCCTCCGTGCCGAGCGGCCACGCCTAATTATTCGCCATAGTTATCTGCCCGCTGGCCATTTCCGACGGAGCGAGGGGACGACAGCGCGCCGCGGGCCTCGGCCTGTGTAAAGAAGTGGCAATTGGTTTCATTCTTCGTGTGTGAGGGCAGATATGCTTCTAGCGGGTGTATAAGTAAGTTGAGTGTGTCATGTTTAATATTTCCTACTGTGAAGACTTAGCGTGAAACGAGCATTGATTTTCTAAGAAAGATCAAACACCACGTCTGTTCGTCATAAAACGGCACGTAACCACACACACTGCTTCAGACCTGAAAAGCTCCGAGTGTGTCAACTCGCCCAATTGTTGCGCTTCAATACAACCTGGTGCCGTCCTGTCACAAAAGCGGTGTCTGGTCTGCCGGGGAGAGTGGGGGGGGGGCTGGGCAGCGGGGAGTGTGGCACGGCGGCGGCGAAGATGACAGGTGGGTGGCAGGTGCCGGCTGCCGCCGCAGCCACCCCCATCCGTCTCCAGCGGTCGCCGAGGGGACGCCACCCCGGCCTCGCGGCAGTTCTTTGTTTTCGCGAAGGTAGCGCTAATGCTGTCCAGAGACGGGAGGTCGTCACGACACAGGGGGAGGCAGAGTGGAGGTTAAGTTGAGACAGAGCTCTGTTTATTCCTGATTGTGGGAAGACATTTGCCGATGAATCATTTATGTAGGTCGTATGCATCTATGCCATGAAATGATTGAAAACTTTATTTAACGTCATGGCGAAGCATAGTGATGACCTCAGTGTGACCTATCGCTGGCGCTGGCTCTGCCCCGGTGTTACTGGCCGTTGCCACGGAGCTGCTCGCCCCGTCACACCAGTGCCAGTGGTGACTTCCACTTTCGGCCGCGCGCTGTTCGGTGGGAGCGGCGGCGGCGCATCCCTGCCCGCCGGCCGCGACGGTGGCGCGCGTGACGACGCCACCACCACCACCGCGTCGTCGCCGTCGAAAGCGAAATCTGCCGACCATCGTCGCTTTTCTTAACGCCGTCGTCGAAGCGCCAAGAGGAGAGCAAGGAGGCCAGGTCTAGGATAGTCCGGAGGCGGGTGCGCGGGGGACCGTGGCAGGACCGTGGGAACAGTGGCGCCAGCTGCCGGTAGCCGTCCCCCGGGGCGTTTCCGGCGGGCCAGCCACGATTGTGGCGCACTGGAAATGATGGGATGCCAAGCCGGCGAAGCCCCGCTCCCCTATTTGCCCTGGGTTGAGGTTCATTCATTCCCCCGCCCTAAAACAGTGGCGCAAACCATTAGGCGGGCCAGAAGTAGGCACCACCCCCTCTAACGAAAGTGCGCAGGCAGGACCGCCCCCTCATGTGGCCGGATGTTGTGTCGTCACACCGGAAGCGTGACGTCACTGGAGGGGGAGGGGAAGCAGGAGGTTGGGCGGTTCCTGTCCCGTCTAAAAAGTGGGGGCAGCCACCACGGCCAGTGCACGGGGTGGCATTTTTGGATCGAGTTTGGGGCTCTTTGTTTGCCATGGGCTCATGACGAGCAAAAACACCCGAGTGTGCTGCTATGGGGCGGCGCTCGGGCGGTAAATTGCCGTTTTTGTCAGTCATAAGTTCGGGCTGAAAGCGGGAATTCGTGCTTGTGCCGTGTCGATTTTGGGTGGCCTCGTTGGAAATGATCGACGACTTTGCCGGTTGATAATTACCGACTGCACGCTTTGCTCATTGCACGAACTTTTTTGTTTCTATCGGCCTACTTTTGGCACACTGTGCAGAGTGCCGACAATTGTCCCAGTTCACCCTTTGTGGGTGCACGCGTCCGAAAATCCCCCCATCGCTCCCCAACTCCACAGTGGCCAATGAGTCTTGAGCTGCGCTGGAGTCCTAATTAAATGGCACTAATGCCCTGCTCTGGCCAGGGTACTCACACATATCTCCATTTGCGCAGCCAGCATTGTTAGCCACGGTCTCATTTGGCCGCCGGGTCGCGTCACAATGGCCCGGGTCGGAGCGAGGGTCGGCCGGGTGTCGGCGTGGGGTCACCGAGGTCGCAGATGGGTCGACCAACTGACAGCCGGCCGCTACCGAAGGCATGTCGACTCTGGTACTGACCCAGTCACCATGGGAAGTGGGTGATCCGAAATGGGGGTGGGACAGGAAGTGCGCCCAGTGCGCCCGCTGCCACCGGCTCGGCAGCCATCACACCGCGGTCGGCGGGCGAGCTGGCCGGAGTGTAACGCTCTGTGTGACGGAGAGTGACGACGTGTGACGTGTGATGCTGGCCGCTCAGAAGCGTGACTGGAGGCACGAGCTGGCCGCCGCGCCTAGACTCTCGTCGGAGCTGCTCGCCCGCGCAAGTGAGATACACCCGTCCCTCCCTCGGCTGCTGGTGAAGGTAGACTCCAGGTGAAGGTGTCTGTTGTATGGAAAAAGTCCCGATCCGACTGCCTGCCGTTGTCTTGCCTGCGGGGAGTAGCGCCCCCGTCCTGGTGTTATCGTTGCGCCTGCTCCAGTGCCCTGACTTGGTCCTCCCCTCCCTCCCTTCGCAGCTGACCAGGTGGTGAGCGCGCGCGTCTCCCCAGCGTATCCCGTCTGCCAGCCGGTCCCACACCGCGCCAGTCTCCCCCGCCCGCGCGGGGCGCGGTAGCTCGGCGCTCAGGGCGGTGGCGCGCTGCGGCACTTTTTTGCGCCAGCTCCCGGGCGTGACGGCTCGCTGAGCCGTGTCCGACAATGGCGCGAGTGGTTCGCGCCATCACAGCGCCGCCGGAAGCGTAAGGTCGCGCCGGATCCGCCGCGGCGGCAGCCCGTCGGGGCCCGCCACCACCCGCCCAGGTGCGAGCGATTTGAATGGGCGGCCTGGGGGGCATTGTTTGACGCTGTCGGCCCCCAGGGTCGAGTAATGTGACGCCGCGCCGACACTGCCGCAACTTGGTAACCACAAAGTTCCGACCGTGACTGGACAGAAATGGCGGTCGATGGCGATAGATCCAAGCCTCGCCAAGAATGAACAACTTTTGAAGTTTTCAAAACATTGCCCAATATTCCCGACGGGGAATATTTTCACTCTCTGTGACATTTCTTGTTCGTGAAATCCTTCACTCCATCAAAGCTTTCGAAAAGTCGTCCTCACGCACACTGAATGTATGATCTTTTTAGTATCTTCGAGTCTTTATCAACGTGTGTTTTTCAATTGAGCGTGCCAGCATATGCCTATCAGAAAAGAGTTGCTGCAAAAATATTTTAACAAGTAGAACCTCAGTCTGGTTCGAATATTTGTTTTATGTTACAGCCAATACTTTGCTTTTTCTAGAGGCTCGGTCGCAGATGATCTCTTGAGTAGCCTGAGGGGGAAAATTTCGCAATGTTTCAAGCAGTGCGCCGGGTTTTGTGTTGTTTTCCCTTAGCTCAGCGTCTGTGAATTTTTGTATTGTGTGATGTGTGGGGATTTAGCAACTTGTCTCTGGATAGAGAAAAATTGCTTCAGTCTGCACACTTCGTTTCGAGTCGGTGTTGCTGTATTTGCTGGAAATTTTATGCGACCCTTGTTTGGCATCTGTTAAAGCAAACTCTCAAGAACCCATGATTGTCCTAAGGTGAGACCACCTTGTCGAAATTCTAAAAAACAAGACTTTATGAACAAGATAGGTCTGAAAATCGGGAAATCACTTTTTCCACCTTAAATCGCTGGCAACAAAATATTGCTTAATTCCTTTCTACCCTTGGTTGACGTAAGCATCGCGTGTAATTGCGAATTTGGCTGCTTGCACCGGCTTGTGGCATAGGTATAACGTTTCGAAGGCGATACTATTTGTTAACATTGATCACCTAACGCGTGCTGTCAAATGCAAAAATATTCGTTTATAGTTTGAAATCGTGGAATAGCCGCTTTATTTTGAGTTTTAAGTGTGTGGCAATTTAATACAGGGCCTTGGGTGGAATGAAATATGCCAGAAGTGGTTTTCACACACGCTCTTCAAAAGTGTTATCGCAGTTAAAAAACCCATTTAAGTGGAGATATTACCCAAAGGTACCAACTACGTGCTAGGCTCAGAACCGGAGACAAAGGCTTCGAATCGTACATCGGTATGAAAATATTGAAACATATTTCCTAGGACTGTTTCAAAGTCAATCTGAGGAACACCCCCCGCAATTATTGTTTCTTTCATCTCAAAATGGGAGGACAAAACGACTCACATACGTGGGATACCTACTCGTGAATTTGGCTTACTTGCGAAGCAATAATGGGTACTCCTCTGTGTCCAAAGTGTACCACGTCAAGCCCTCCCCCCCCAGAAAAAAACAGCTGTAAAAGGAAAAAGAGCAGTCAACGAAATCGCTCAGTTCCACCAGTCCGTGACTCCCACGTCGCGTTCACCAGCAGCCAATGAGCAGCCACCAACAAAGGTGACACGTTTCGTGGTAGCGCTGTGAGCCAGCTCAGAGCTCGTGTTCAACATCTGCCCCGACCCCTGAGTCCCTTCCTTGGCCGGCTCGCCGCTCGCGACACTGAACCTAGCAGGTGCCGGTCCGCTTTTTACCGCCACCGCCCAATTTCAAGGTGCAGGGCACAGGAGGGGGAGTCAGCTCTCACGGTAGGTTCCGGCGGATGTGCGCGTTTACCCTCCCCCGCCGCCGGGTCTCTCCCCTCCCCTGTGCTCCGCCGCTCCCCTCCGGACACGTCGCCTTGCGGCCAGAGATGGGCGGCGGCGCCAAATGAGATTTATCCGGTGCAGTTGTGTAACACCGGCTGACTTGATTTGGGCCACCCGCCGTTGGAGAGTTGCGGAGGTCTGAAGCTTGTAATGAAGGGTTTTGAGGTTTGTGGTGGTTGACGGCATGTTTTACAACGTAATGAATGGGGCGCTCGGAAATTGGGATTAGTATGATTTTCTCTCGCGCAAAGAAGGGTTGATGAATGACTTGTTGTCATCAGTCATTCATTCCCACGGTCCAGGTGATAGATTATTAGAACGATGTGAAGAAAGGATCTGACTCTTTGATTAACAAAGACTATTCTTCGGTCAAAACGAGCTTCAAATTGCGATTCATGAAAAAGAACCAGGCACCGGCCTTGTCATTCAATAAAGGACATTGTATGTCTTTGTGACAGTCTGTTTGTGAGGAACAGAGCACGAAACATGCCTGTTTTCTTCACCTTCCAAGGCTAGCGATGCCTGGCACTCTGCGGCATTTGATGCCCTGCTGGCCGTTGACCATTAAGTCAGGAACGATGGGCGCGCTCATTACCGGGGCCGGAGACCGGAAGCACAGTGGAGCCGCGTCGGTTTATGCCGAACTGATACCATCCCACACCGGCCACGGCCCATGTTCCAGCTTCATTATCTGTCTCTGTGTTTTTTTATTAGAACAATTTGGGTATGCACGATTCTGCAACTAGGCCTGTGGACTAGTTTTTTTAACAAATCTGCATCACAAATAGGGTAGAATGACATTTATTCAGATGTAACGAACAGAGTTTCTATCATGGTGTGTTGCATTGTTGCACGCTGACTAGGATAATGTAAATAATCATTTGCGGTATATTTTTATCGCGCTTTTTCTCTTTAACGGAGCAGTGTCATAACCACCTCGCCACCACGGGCCACCGTGACGTCGGAGGCACCGCTGACCCGCCTGGGACACACAATAGACCGGCAGAGACCCGGCCATGACTGGAATTCCGGGCCCTTTGTGCCCGCTGACGTCAGTTTTACCCGTGTTTATTTACACGGCGCTACTCCGCCGAGATGGGACAAATTTGAGGCTGCGTTTTTGTCCGATCCTTCCCCGGGTCCGGCCGGGCCAGCGTCGGCCGCTGAGTGTTTTGATGAATGAACTCGACACTCCATTCAGCGGCGCTGGCCCGCCGTCGGCCGGGACTCGCCATTCATCTCCTGGCGTACCTCCGAGACCGTTTTTGCCGCGGCGCATGTCGGCAATCGGTGGCGCAGGGGCGGCGAGCGGTGGCGCTGGACTGCCGGAAGCCTCTTGTTGCGCGCCAGATTAGAGGCCATTGTGCCTGACTGAGAGCCGGCTGGATTGAGCGTTCGGCGGGCCTCGTGCGTCTGAGAGGGCTGGCCTGACGGACTGATGTGTAACTCCTCGCCAGATTGTTGATAGACTCCGTCAACAGGGTACTCAGCGGTGCTGGCCGTAGGGTAGTGACAGATTGAGTGCGTAGACGGCAGCGGGCCAGTTGACTCGATGAAACATTGCCCGGGCTGGCGGTTCACTGATTGGCTCACACCAGGGACGTGGATTTCCGAAAATCATAGGGGTGCGAAAATTTTACAGAATGTTAATAACCATCACGTAAGAACAGAAACATGATATTTTCTTGGTTTTGACCTTCATACAGACTTGTCGCAGTAAATAAAACAAATGCAAAGTCTTGAAAATGGCAATGCATAAATTTTAAATATTTTTACACTGACGGTACTTTTGATTAGAGGGCGTGGGCAGCCCCAAAGAGATTTCAATTCACACCCCAAAGAGATTTCAATTCACACCCCTGGCTCACACATTGATGCGGAATACTGGAATACGTCGACGGAAGGCAAGCATGTTTTGTGGAGGAAGCTTTGCAGCAGGTTTACGACCTGGTTTTACCAGTTTGTGGATCATCGGATTATGGCGTGATTGGGGTTAAGGATCAGCGTGCTGATCTTGCCCTATATGCTCCGATTTCTAGATAATAGCGGGAAGGCCCTGACTCAGCTCGGCTTTGCAAATTAAGACAGTCCTTGTCTAGGCTTTGATAAAGAATAATACCAATCTCATGAAAGCTGCTCTCCGTGTTTCTACAAAACGAACTGTTATTATCTGCTTGCCTGAATTACCGTCTTCGCTTCAGCGAGTGGTACAAACATGCAACCATTTTTTGTGCCGTCGGTGGTATGTAAACGCCTTGCCTGCCCCGATTTAAATGTTATCATTTGCTCAAAAAGGACAAACAGGCCTGTGTTTCCCGGCGGCCGCGGGGCGGTCGCAGATCAAACGCACCGCTGGGGCGGCGCCTTTGATGTTGCCGCCCGACTGGGGGCAGCACGTGCGGCTGTCGCGGTAGTACCACCCGCCCGCGGCGGCTGCGACCCATGACCGCGCCGCCGACCTTCTCCCCCCTCCCCCCACCCCGATGCCCCAAGGCCTGGTAACGGCCGGTGATGTGTCGTAAATGGGCGGAATTGCCGCGTTAAGTGTGCCACCCGCGCTTTGGATCTCGGGACACGGCGGTGGCGCCGTCAGCGCCAACTCTGGCAGGCTCCGGCTTCGCTAGGTAGAGGGCGGCGTTTCCGCCGCCGCGTGCTTGGGTAACAGCTTTCTCGCGCGGCCTCTGGTGTTTGCACCATGGTTTACCGATCGGCTCGGTTTGCCGATACCCGCCTGCGCTCGTGCTATTACCGCCGGCGATCAAACATGACCTCACGCCGCTCCCTCTATCCCTCCCTCATCCTCTGCCTTTTCCCTTCCTCCCCTCTTTCTCTCTCCTTCTTGTGCTCTTGACTTTTATTTTTCTTAATCTTTCTTATACCCATCTTCCCTCAGATTTTCTTTTCTCTCGGGCACTCAGTTTACTATTAATGCTCCCTTAAAATCAACACCTATATAGGCCTCTCTCTCTCTGTCTCTGTCTCTGTCTCTGTCTCTGTCTCTGTCTCTGTCTCTGTCTCTGTCTCTGTCTCTGTCTCTGTCTCTGTCTCTGTCTCTGTCTCTGTCTCTCTCTCTCTCTCTCTCTCTCTCTCTCTCTCTCTCTCTCTCTCTCTCTCTCTCTCTCTCTCTCTCTCTCTCTCTCTCTCTCTCTCTCTCTCTCTCTCTCTCCTGCTCCTCAGTGACCCCACCGCGGTGGACAGGTGTAAACATACGCGCCGGAAGCGGTGGATTGCGGCGTTGCGATGCGTGGTTTATGGGATCCAGCGGCGCGGGTCAACTGTGCACCAGATCCTACCATGCTTTCCCCCCTCTGCTGAGGACGTCCCTCGCTGGTCGTCTCCGCAGCGTCTCTCACAATTAACGCTCTGAGTTAGTTGGCACGCCTAATCACTGCCCATCACGACCCATCTGCGCTATCGGTGCGGCAGCGTTCCATTGGGCTCCGGCCAATTTGTCATCGGTGGCGGCCAATCCGGCGGGTAAAAACACAGCTCCGGACACGCAGCGACGGCAGTGTGACGTTACGAGCGCTGTGACGAACTGACGGTGACGGCACCGGACTTCCCAGGACTGTGGTCTCAGCTTGAGTGCAGGCCAGAGCCGAACTGTAGTTTCAAGTGGTCTGGATTCATGCGAACGGGCTAGCATGAGGGTTGAAATGGAACAGTGAGAAGAATGTAATCATAAACGGAATAAACTGCATACGCTTTCGAAAGCGCTAGGTTTCCGAGAAACTATCGGACTTCAAATCGCTGTATTTCTGAACGACTTTTTTCCCCAGCGTCTCTAGAATTCCGCTCCAATAGACGCACTCCTCCGCTATGCTGCAGCACTGCGGCGGCGCGGGGGGGCAGTCGCGGTGTGCGGTGCGCGGTAGCCGCTCTCTCAGGGGCGGCGTATCCGGTGCGCCTTCTGGGGCGGCAGCGCCTCAGACAAACCGTCGCGGCTGATTGCCTCAGCCGCCGGATATGATCTGGGACCGTGCCGGCGGCGGCGGCGGCGCGGCCGGCCGTGGGAAAAGGGTTAAATTGAGGGTAACCAGAGCACCTCGGTCGCTGGAGGCCACGCGAAGACGTTTGAGTGTTCAGGGTCGCAGGAGGGGGATCCACCGACAGGATGAGGTCTGAATCACGCGCGTGAGACGGCGGGTAGGCGTGTGGATCGATCCCCGGGAGGTGCCGTCAGTCAAACTCCGGAGGCTGGTGAAAGGACGGTTCCGGTTGTTCTTGCGCACACCTGAGGCCCACAACTAGGTAGGTAGATATCACGCATTCTGTCGCTACGAAAATATGTTAGTGCACTAACTATACTACCAACATATTTCCAAATCCCTTATACCAGAAGAAATATGCAGCTCAAGTGCATTCACAGGCATTGGCGGACGCAAGGGATGTCATTCCGGCCCAAAGCGTTGAAGAGGGGGGGCAAACTATCTTTTGGCCCCCCAAAGACTGGATAGATTTTTGAAAAAAGGCGTTTACACTAGGTCTGTCAACCAAAAAAATCTTCGCTCTCATCCCCTCATCATGTACTTGGAGAGGTAGCTTATACTAGGGCTGTCGAGCACCCAAATCGCACGTCCCAGCCCCCCTCCCCCCAGGAGGAGAGGAAGATTTGGGTTTGGCCCCCCAAAACTCGGGTCTTCGTCCGCGCCCCTGTTCACAGGCAAAAGCACGGTGCGATTTTTTTGTCAGAAATGTATTTTTGTTCTTCCCCGTCAACATCCCTGCGCATGAATATTTCTGGAGTCTGCACGGTTCTATTTCTAGCCTTGCCTGGTGGTGTTCACACATCGCTGGCTATGCAGTGGCTATGCACCGCAGTAGCGGCCGGCAGGAGCAGTTTGGGCGCGGGTCCAGACCAGTCCCAGACAGCGGGGCTGGACTCCAGGGCGTGGCCCAACGGAGGGGGCACTGCCAACTGCTGAAAACTGCAACATTTAAAATGGAACTAAGGTCACGTATTGAATGGAGAATTAGAATGCTGGAAACAAACGAGGACGAAATTCTTCAGCGTAGAAGTGGGTTTGATTGCCTGTTCCCTGGCACACAATTCAAATAGGTGCAGTTCACTATGCGTTACCACGCATCAGGTGCGTTTCACCTCCGGGGGCGTGGGGGCGTTTTGTGATGGACAGCGCCTCCTGGCGGGGCCGCCGGCCAGTTGGCCAATCAACCCCTGCCGGACGGACAGCGCAAGTGCGCCGCGGCCGCTGGCATTGCCTGCAGTATGTGCCCTGTGCCCTGGCATTTTGCCGTGCGCGCTGACCAGTGCTCGGCAGCCACCGACTGGCTCCTGACCACTGCTCAGCAGCCACCGACTGGCTCCTGACCAGTGCTCGGTAGCCACCGACTGGCTCCTGACCATTGCTCAGTAGCCACCGACTGGCTCCTGACCAGTGCTCAGTAGCTACCGACTGGCTCCTGACCAGTGCCCGGCAGCCACCGACTGGCTCCTGACCAGTGCTCGGTAGCCACCGACTGGCTCCTGACCAGTGCTCGGTAGCCACCGACTGGCTCCTGACCATTGCTCGTAGCCACCGACTGGCTCCTGACCAGTGCCAGTAGCTACCGACTGGCTCCTGACCAGTGCCCGGCAGCCACCGACTGGCTCCTGACCAGTGCTCGGTAGCCACCGACTGGCTCCTGACCAGTGCCCGGCAGCCACCGACTGGCTCCTGACCAGTGCTCGGTAGCCACCGACTGGCTCCTGACCAGTGCTCGGTAGCCACCGACTGGCTCCTGACCATTGCTCAGTAGCCACCGACTGGCTCCTGACCAGTGCTCAGTAGCTACCGACTGGCTCCTGACCAGTGCCCGGCAGCCACCGACTGGCTCCTGACCAGTGCTCGGTAGCCACCGACTGGCTCCTGACCAGTGCCCGGTAGCCACCAGTTGCCTACCCGGGGTTGTTGGCAGCTGTGCCGAGCTGAGTAGGGAGAAGGGCGTCGGGCAGCCGCCAGCAAGACAACGGAAGTTTGGCTTGTTGAAGAGCGAGATGCAACGGTCCTGCTGCTGATGTTGCATGATGAAAGTTGTGCGGTTGTTGCTATGTTTAGCACTAGGATAGCTTATTTTCACCTTTTTGACAAAAGGCATTTAAATATTCCATTATGTGCGATATCAACATTTTGATTGTAGACTTAGATATTACCCAAAGATATTCAACCAAAGCATGTTTAAACCAGTCAACAGTCAACAAAAGCGTCTTTGTTCTCGTGATTCGGTTTAAAAGGCAGACACTTCAATGACGCATTGGACATATTAAGCGTCGCCCTCGGCACCAGCATATGGTTCCGCCGAAAAACGCGTCTGACACCGTCCATCAAGTCAAATCCCACCCATTCTCTCCCGCCTCGTCATTCTCTGCCACTTGACAAATAGCAGGTTCATCGTCGGCGTTTGTCTCTGTCAAACCCATCATTTTTCGCCGCGCCTCTGTCGCCTTCCCGTGCCACGTGCGTGCTTTTTTGGTGCCACTAATTGCACAGTGTGCGGCGCGGTATGTTTGCGATCTAATTAAAATCGGAACCGTGGCGGTGACTTTTGCCCGGCTTCTGTTCTTCCAAGGTCATCGAGGATTTCCAGTCGTCGAGATTCGCTGGTTCAATCGCCCGTACCGCCATTATGTTATTTTCATTGTGTGTAGCTCAATTACAAACATATACTTTTTCTCGATATTCTTTGGTTCCGCAGGTATCTTCAGAACCGCATATAGTCAAGCACGCTGGTATCTTTTTAAATATTCTTGTTGCAGATGATGAGAGTGGTATTGTTTCAGGACCACATTCAGATTTTCTCAAAGCCTTCTGTTTGACAATGGATGCGATCTTCAGTAGCTAATCCATATCCCGTTGTTTTCCGCAGGTGCCTACGGTGCCCAGATGGGGGAGCCTATGCAGACCATGGGCGACGAGCCGCCGGCGTACGTACCGCAGCACTATGAGCCCGAGTACCCGCACATGGCCGACCCACACCACCCGCCGTACAGCGAGTCCGGCTCGCCCGAGTTCTACGGCCCGGGAGGAGGCGGAGGCGGTCTGGAGCTCAAGTACCGGCCCCCTCACCACAAGCTCTACCCACCAGCGCGGTACGAGACCGGGTACGAGCCTCACTACGGCGGGTACGAGCAGCACTACCAGACGGTACCGCAGGCCGCGGAGCCCTGGCACCCTGACCTCATGCACGGAGCTCCGCACCCTGCCTTCCTACAGGCTCACCACCGCGAGTCACCTCTGCAGGGCGACATCAAACCGATGATGGCAGGCTATCCCCAGCCCGGCTCGGGGCCCTGTTTCACCGGCTCCGGGCCCATCCAGCTGTGGCAGTTCCTGCTGGAGCTGCTCACAGACAAAACTTGTCAGAACTTCATCTCGTGGACCGGTGACGGCTGGGAGTTCAAGCTCACCGACCCGGACGAGGTGAGACATCTAGCGGCAAGGCGTGTAACTCGTAGACCATGGAAATGTCAAGGCTACGTTTTTTTGGTACCACTCGGCGAGTCGTGAGCCTTTTATGTGAGGGGTAATAAACAACGTGACGTACTTATCACGGAGGCCGTGCTTTTTGCCTTTTGAAACGAGTGTGTAATCATTTTGTTTTAATGGAAACCCGCCATGCAAGTGGTCGGCCGGCGCGGCACTTTTTTATCGTCGTCCCTCATGCCCGCATGACCTTGAACTTTTGTTAACATAGCCGTCAGCCGTCATCGATCTTTGTCTGGTGATGGAGACACATTTGATATCGTCACTCCTCTCTGGCGTGTACCACTGCGAAGCTAACTGCCACCGCTCAGACACTGGGAATCGCAACCATCACTTGTCTTTAACACGTTGGCGAATTATGAGATGCTAACCGTGCTTTGTGCTAAAGCCACTGATCATTTCATTAATTATTTGTTCGCTGCCTACAGGTGGCCCGACGATGGGGTAACCGGAAGAATAAGCCAAAAATGAACTACGAGAAGCTCAGCCGAGGTCTCAGGTACTATTACGACAAGAATATCATCCACAAAACGGCCGGAAAACGCTATGTCTACCGGTTCGTCTGCGACCTCCAAAGCCTTCTTGGGTGAGTTGTGTTTTAAGCAGATGGTTGTAGAGCACCCGTTATCTATTAATATGGATTCTTCTCTGCATATTACTACGATATTTAATGTATGAGCCTCTATTCCTAGATTTGTTGAGTACGCTTAACTGTTTTCAACTCTAATTTACCTGTCACAAGTTAGTCCTACGCACTAAAGCGCACAACATAAATGAGGGGGCTCAGTAGTATTTAGGCTTCTGCTGGCATTCTGTTTTGTCTCCCGTACAAATACAATACAAACGCAAATTCCTTAGACTTAGGCTCGGCTCATTGTCGCATTTCGCAGCAGTTAGCTACAATTTATTTTTTCCACTTTGGCCGAACTTGGATTTAAAGAAAGTGAGCCAAGACCGGCGTGCCTGGTCGCTTAGAGCTACGCATACGACCACGCATAAATCATTCGAAATGTTTGTTTTTTAGCTGCAAGAATAAATACTGAATCCTTCAACCTTGCTCCTACGATTCTGACCTGTCAAATGACCGCTGTTCGTCCTTGTTTCAGGTACACTCCGGAGGAGCTGCATGCGATGGTCGATCTGAAGCCGGACAAGAAAGATGATGACTGAGAAACACCTGGTCCATCCGTCATCACTCTGTCTTGTCTCAGTCCAAAGATATCGCGCCGCGACGTCGCCTCAGTCGGCCGCGGGCGCGGTCGCCAGAGTCATCTGGCGAGCGGTACCTGAAGCAGTAGTTTGAGCGTTTGTCGCGGCGCGGCGCCCTAACCAAACTCGGTTTGACTTGCAAGGACGTTGTTTCAACGCCGAGCTACTGGTTGTGCCGAGAACGGTTTCCAAGAAAAGTGATCTTTAAAGACTTATCAATATTGCCTAGTCTGACAGTACAGAGCTGACGCCGTGGCTAATTTCTGCCGGAGGCGGTCCCCACTCAAAGACGCTCCAAACCGTGATGGTGTTTGAGAAGATAGTCGCCGATTTGTAAGCTTGCATTCGGGTCAGTGGTAAGTTGATTGCTCATTACGGTGCGGAGCTGGCTCTGCAGAGATTTTAAGTGCTGGCGACGTCCTTTCCTCCACGTTTATACGGTTTTTGGTGGGAGGAGCCTCGTCCCGCCCCTTCTATGGCTCAGGCTCAATTGTTGCGATCATGTTGTTGCCTTTTCTACCGTGTTTTACGATCCCTTGGCATTCGCGTTACATGTTGCGGAGACTTGTTGTTTGTTTTTATTGTGGAAATTGTGAAGCGCACAGTTGTTAAAGCGTGTCATGCTCTCATTTCGATCACAAATGCCAAACGGTTTGTCAGCAGAGTATTGCTCGTTAACATTTTGGGCGTTCTAGTCCAAAGACAAGACTAGCAACGCCTCTGGGTTCATACACCGGCTCGCCTCCTTTTGTTTTTTGACAGGCTTTAGTCGCTAGGTGACTTTGCCAATATCTATATAAAGATAAAAGGCACCCATTTCTTACATGACAGCGTCCCTTCTTGTAACTAGACGACAAATTATGTTTCCTATCTTATTTATTGACTCAAAACTATTTTGTTGCTTGCTTGCTAGCCTAGCTCTCCATGTCCTTTTATTGTTAAGAACTCTTGTGTGAGAATGCCTGCGATCTCGTGATATTCGAAGAATGTTCTCGCTCCTCTCTCCTCCCAATTTCACTCAGCTTGCATTATCTAGCCTGACGGATCGCGACGAGGCGCTTGCGACGCGCGTGCGCAGATGCCGTGGCGAAACCACCGAGCCTTTACTCCCCAAGCTTAATTACATTTGTTTCTTTATGTACGCATATCATTGTTAGGGACTGATGCCACATGAAGTGCCTTGTAAATACGTGTTGTATGTGTGTAATTATTTTTGTAACCTATGCGCTCCATTGTGACAAAATCTAGTATGAGCCGTGTATTTGCGTACGATATGAGACGTGCTAAAAATAAAGATATGTTGTATCACAATGTTATCTGTCTTCGGTGAAAGAGGCGTCTCTACCGGGTGTTTTGGAAATAATGTTGTTTTTATGTGATCCTGATAAGGGTATAAATGGGCAATTGTAGTTTGGAACACTTATTCTAGCGGCCATAGGCGGATCCAGGATTGCCGATCGGAGGGGGCACCTTCCCGGGGGGGCGCCATCCGGACCAGGGGGGCGCCACTTATGACCGGCAAAACCTATCAGATGGGCGCCAAATCCTATCGGTGGGCGCCGACTTTCGTATCCTGCGGGGGGGTGGGAAGCGACATTTCAGGGGGCGTCATCGACCTTTCAGGGGGGCGCCGAGGGTCGATCGGGGGGCACGTGCCCCCCCTTTCCCCCTGGATCCGCCTATGCAAGCGGCGAGGTTAACGCAACTCTACTTCCGTCGTTCAACGTGTGATTCCAGTGCGGGCTTTCAGACAACAAACATTTCGCCACATCCCATAGAAATGCTTAATTGGGCCGCCCATAAATCCCGTAAGGTAAAGGGACTGTGTCAGCCACGGCGTTATCGGGTGTTACCTATGGGTGTAAAAAAACGTTACATGGGAGAGGGGGAGTGATGAAAACCACACAAATAAGCGTTATGCAATTTATGAACGCCCCTGAATTTCATACAAGAAGGATTTTTGTGAGGTTTTCCCAGGGAATGAATTTTTCTTAGCCAATAACCAGGACCAGTCTTATTTTACAATTCCCCGAACTCGTATACTTTAAGTGTCATTTCATATGCATTGCCACCGTAAAGGCTCAAGATGTGCGGTGTCATAATGTGTTGAAGCTGTTTTATTTCCCTTCTATTTTATATGTTTTTGAATTTTATGGTACTTGGCTTTGGCTGTCGATGGGGCGTCCCGTGGACGATTGGTTAGATAGGTAATGAAAATGAAACAGGATCAAAACGGGTCTCCAAATGGCTTAAACTATTTTCAAAATCACGTGGTTTCTTCTGCAAGTTACCTTAGAAATCCAAGCAAGCCAACGGATTCTACCGAGCGCCATAATTTTGGCTGATCCTGTATAAGAGCAAAAGAAAATGGATGAGACTTGGATGAGACTGATATTCAAATGTCCATGGGTTCAGGGGCATCGCCACGGAACCTTTACCTGGTGTGACGGACGCGCAGATTCGTGATGACCGAGGAGGGGGAGAGGGGACAGATGTTGACCAAATTGACTGTCTGTGGGAACACTAACGACGGTGCACTCCCCCAGCACACGTTTACGTAGGTCTACGCAGGTAATAGGGATAGAGTGAGAAACCTAAGTCGAGTGCAAATATTTTCTTGGGAGGACGTGCTCCGTAATTCCTGAGTTAGGGGTGCATCCCCCTGCTCTCTGCATTCGGCGCCCGATATTGTGTTGGATCAGTTTCCCACGTCCACTGACCTTAACTGCTGGGGACAGGAGGCGTGGTGGGAAGGTGGTAGGATCATTATCGGAGGCGATGTCAAAAAGTAAATGTACAAAGAAAATATACATATTCAGGCACTAGCTCCTCTACGGTAACCGCAAATGATTGTCCAGCCGAGTAATCCTCAGTAAAATTTTTTGGAACATCCTAGACATAATGCATGGAAGGGATTAACGCGCGCATTGACGGGGGTCTGAGCCACCTTCGCATTGACGGGGGGCGGGTACCCGCCCCCCTAAGATCTCGAGAACCACGGTAGGTAGCGAAAAACGGTAAACGGCGTTGGGCTGCCCGTCCACTTCTCCATCGAAAACATTTGAACCATTTTTTTGTCAGTTCACATTTCAGGTCATGAGAGGTCAAAACATGCCGTCATAGGGATAACATGTAAATTCAGTTTTTCGGCCATTACATCTGAACAAGTAAAGATAGAGCAAAACGATTCAAACTATATGAATCCTTTCAGCAAGCCAAATCGAATGGTATATAATTTGACCTTGCTAGGTCAAATCAAGGATTTGACCTGACCTGAGGTCAGGTCAGGGTCAAATTATATAAAAATGCATATCATTAGAACTGCAAAGCCCAGGCGAGTCCAATGCAGCTAAAATAAACGCTCCATCACTATCCGTTACTGAGTTATACAGTAAAAACATTTTTCCCATGTATTTCCAATGGAGAGGTCATGCCTCGTACCTGACCTTAGGTCATCGACATCAAAAATACCGGGACATATTTTAGATAACTCGGTGGGGCCATTATGTGATATGAGTTTCAATCGGATAAGTTCACCCTGCTCTGACTTATGCTATCTTAAACTTTTTTTGAGGTCAGGTCACTTGACCTGTACTGGTGACCTGACCTGAGATGACCTAACCTTAAAATTTTCACAGAAGTTGTAAAAATGATGAGGGAAAAGGTATGCCAAGTACGGCGGCGCTAAGCGCCGCCGTTTTTCTGCTATCTCCGAATTACCCGAGGGGGGCGGGTACCCACCCCCCGTCAATGCGCGTGTTAATATCAGAGAGGATTTAGAGAATCCGTTTTATGCTCCATACTTTATCAGCATACTGAAGCAATGAAAATACGCCTGCAATCATGTGGGGATTTGACTGGAGGGGAGAAGGGTTGTTCCTTATCATTTAACTTATCGAAGTGGTTATTACGCCGTATCGCTTCATAGTTTAAGATAATATTTTGAAACTCAATGTCGCACGGAAATGACCATCAGGCGTCAAATAATGTATTTATTTGTCCTAACGCAGACCAATAATAAAGTTAGACCCAATATAAAATAATTTCTAAAAAATTAGCGTGCAGAGTCTAACGAAGTGGAAATGAAAATTCGAAACGCGCAAAATGAGTTGGTAGGCACTTACTTGTTACACCGCATTGCATGGAGGAACTTATGCGAGCTGCAATGTGCATCTGTTTCAGTTTAGAAGGAATCGAAAAGGCTAGACACTGAAAATTCAATATTCCGGCTCTGTCAGATTTAACCCGGTGAAGTTGGCAAGATTAGAATTTATCTGACCTTTATCCCCCTGTTCCTACGTCCCTAGTAGCGTTGAAGGACAAAGTAAGGAATCGAGAGCAAACAATCTAAATCGAATGGGAAACTAATCGAATCGAATTTGAAACTAGTCGAAATCGGCGGATGACAGCAGGCGGGCAAAATATGGCAGCAGCACGAGGCGGACGCCGTAGATTCCGGCGGGACAGCGCAAAGTCAACTCTCAGCTTACTTAGTTAAGGGCTTTTTATAAGGCGCTCTGTGCAGCAACTCTCAGCTCAATCCACGGAGTTAATGAAACTTTCACAGGTGGCAGCACAGTAGTAACAGGACAAGCGAGACGCAATAGGGAGCGCTCTATACGCAAGGTCAGGCCTCTGCAGGTGTTACTTCGAACCTTATCAGAACAGGGCTTTTAGTTAGAGATATTTATTCTTATAAGTCTTTGTCCACCTGCAGGATTGTGTGGCCATCGAAAAATAATATCTATATCTCATTGCCTTTTGTCTCCAATTTATTTCCGTGTTTTTATGTGTGTAATCAGACACAGTGATGCCTTCATGTAAAGCGCCATGGCGCTTTTAACTGGAGTGAGGGCAAATCTTCAGCATGTGAATGGGGGAAGGGAGGCACACCACCTCTGAGGGGCACCCTGGGAGACAAAAGGTTCGGCTTACTTCGACTAAAAATTCCTGATTCTTTATTATATCGAATTTGGAGATGACGGCAAGTGCTGTGGGTAGGTATTCGCATAATGATACGATCGATTCGATGAACAAAATATTTTGTAAACGTATTAGAAATGGAGCCGTACCGTTCAACACGAAATGCTGTAAATATATAAATCAGTTGGATGAACTCTTAACTTAGGTTGTTTAGGTCGAAGCAGACCTAACATGCGCCCCGCTGGGGGAGAACTCCTCCCCTCCTGGTTTTCCCCAGATAATGCAAAAACAAAGGGACGCAGAGCAACGAAACTTGCAGAACCTTATCCCTAACTAATTTTACACATCTATCCAAATTTTTTAGGTGAGGTCATGTCAAGTCAAGGAGCTATTCAAGGTCAAGGGACCCGACCTCAAAATCTAAAATCACGAGTTGAAGCGGCGCCTAGAGAACATCAGCGAACCGATCAGTTTGAAACTTTCACAATAAGATGATATCATAAGGTCTAAAAATCTTCTATCTCGAAATTACGATATTGTTGACCTAAGGTAGGTTCAATTTTTTGGTCACCCCATTTTAATTATGTGGTGAAAAATAGAATGGGCTCCTTTTCAGTAAATACTAGATAGATAAAGCTGAAAATCCTCAAACCGTCTATGCTTATAAAGCTCCCATTTTGCTTGCATTGTGCTTATATTGTCACGGGGAGTCAATTGATATGCAATATGACTATACCAGGTCACCCAGTGATCCTAGCCTAGCTCGAGGTCAGAACATTTTCACTGTTTGACCTAGCAAGGTCATATTATACATCATTCGATTTGCTGCGACGAGAGGAACCCAATAATGCATAAATATTGTATGTAGCTCCCCTGAGTACAAATCTAGAGAGAGAAACGTACACTACTCTGTTGTAAGCCTGTGGAACCTTCTTTGACATATGCTGACCTCAATATTGACCTGACATAAAAATGTGTATAAAATCTATTTGTTTTGTCAAGAGCTTCCGAACGTCGCCCGTAATTTTTCTTTAGCTTTCGTGGAAAATGAGATACGGAAGGGGGCGAAAAACGCCCCCCCAGCGGGGTGCGCCATACCAGAGACCCCAGCGGGGCGCGTGCTTATAGACACTGACCATCACAGAAAAGTAAGCGTCTACATCCCGGTCAATTTTAAAATAATGATATCCACTTTGGTACAGAAATAACCTCATTTATAATTCAATCAAGTTGGATCACATACTGTTTGACTGGTCCGAAAGCATGTGTACTTCCAATCAAATGCGTTTTGGACATCACATAGGGGTGCATGTGTCTCCAAGCGGCAGAATTTCTCACGTTTGACTTTGTGAGTTTTTTATTCATCGGAAAAATATATTCCTTTTGGAATTGGGCCCAGCCGTCATCAACTTATGTTGCATTTGTAACGGCAATATACGTTTTATGAATTTCGTACACCTTATGAGAGTTCCATCTAGCGACAAAATTTCAAATTTTGGCCTTTTCGAGAGGGATTTTGGATTGACCACAGAATTCGACTACAAGCAAAGCCAGGGGCGTAGCCAGGATTTCGCTCAGGGGGCGGCGCCCTGGAAAGGGCCCCTGCGACAGCGACAAAAGGGCCCTAATGAGTAAAAAGGGCCCTGCTTGTTACAGAATAGAGTGCTGAAGAAGGCTTAACCCTCGCCCCACCGGGGGGCCATCGATGGCCCCCTAAGGTTTTTCCGAGATAGCAGAAAAACGACAAGGCGCAGCACTGCGTTTGAGGGTTCTACCTCTTACTGCACCATTTTCCCACCATCCCTGAAATTTACATTATGTACAAATGTAAGATTTATAAGGTTTTTTTACAGCCACACGTATACTCTTTCGACGCTTAACGTTGGGCCAGAGGAGCAGGCTGTGGAAAATGGGTTTATCATTTACAAAAAAGTTGACCTTGACCACTAGGTACAATCTTAACTAAATAATTCGAGGGAGGCTTTTATTGTAAAAATATAGCATCATCTTAAAGCGGAAAGTATGCAGTCTTTACACCGATCTAATATCACGTCTACTAGTGCTTAATAGGTAGTTTTTGGTTAGCATTTTAGCTGCAGTCGACGGAAAAATAGAAAATAAGAAGAACAAAAATATTAAAATAGCCGATTAAGGTACTTCAGCGAGTTTTTCACTGTTAATCAAAAGCTAGTGTTTGGCTGAAATAATAGATAAGACTGTCACAAATACTGCTCTAGGTTTGTCGTATTGTCGGCATTACTTTTAGGTTAGAGGTACCAATATGGTTGTTGTCACGACATCCAATCTTATTTTTAACGATTCATTCTAAAAGGCATTTTTGTGTGAAGCTCAATTCGAGGTCTGGCTATACTAGGACTGAGAATTATTGATATTTACTCCACGATTCTGATGAAGGGCTGTGCCCGAATATATAATCTTCAGTGTTTTTTACATTTCCGGATTAGAGGGGAGAAGCCAGGGAACATCTTAACAACTCATCATCATGCTCCTCGCCGCAGCACTTCAAAACTTATCAATATATGTAGATGCACCTGGTATCCAGAATGTAAGAAGGAGGCGAGACGCGATCCGACACAGTGCATTGTTGAAAGCAGGAAATGCACTGCCGCTAAGTAAGTTTCCAGCCTTCGCCAAAGCCACGTTGCCTCAGACTGGTATCCGGGCGGAGGTCCCGGGGACGTGAGACCCCACGGGGAACTGGGGTCAAAGGTTAACTAGTGCCACTTCCGGGTCGTTTCGACTTTGGCAGAAGCTCTGCGAGTGACGATACCCTGCACTGAATCAGAGCAACCACACGTCTGCCGCTGGTCCGTCGTATAGATTTCAGGACGATGCGTAGAAATCGTATTTAAATCAGATACAATCGGCATCAACTATTCTAAGACACAAGACAGCCAGAAAACCAACAGTGTACAACAGTGATAGGCAGATGGTGGTCTTGGGATACCTCTTACTTCGGGGATGAATTGGAGTGACGTCGACAGACGAGCATTGTAGACAAGAAATAGTTCCTCCAAACCCAGCTCCGGCTTTAAGCACCACTTATGGTGTCGATAGAAGGCCACGGGCACTCATGTCCGTTTCCTGTTTGCTAGAACACCAGATAACTCTGAAAAACCTGCAGTTGAGATGAAAGATTTTTTGTTATATACACGCCTCAAGTTCAGTAGCGCGGTTCCAGAAAACTTTGCATGAATCTTCTCTGCGAATCCTGTTTGCTGCTACTTCTAACGAAGTAAACCGCATGCCATAACGTGACAGCAGGACAGCCCATGACCCCATGCAATGGCACAGTTGCACAGTGCACAGTTGCATAGTGCACACGGTACCAATCTCCGCCACGAAACGGAACCGTCCAGAGCACCCGCATGAACATCTCTTCAGGGACCTTGAGTCCCAGCCGCGATGGGCGGACTTTGGTGTCCGCGCGCGATAATACGTCTGCGATCGTGCTGTTGATCCGTCGGCCGTATTTGCTTGCACCAATGAGACTGCGCTGCTATCTCAGCCTGTGTAAATGCTGCTGTTTATATTGGGCTGGGTATCGCGCAAAAGACGAGCTGGTCACTTAGCCGCCGGTGGCCGCCACGCTGATTGGGCTAATGTTTCGGCGGCCTATCAAGGAGCTGGGCAAACATTGCACTATCGTGGCGTTGGAGCGTCCCGGTGCGGTGCCGCCGGTGTCGCTACACTGCCCCTGTGTGTGCTCAGAAGAGAGTAGGATCGAGAGCGGCACGAGTGCCGGGAGGTCGCCGGGCCCAGATTACTGCATGGGATTATTGGGATATGGTCAGAGAATCGGTGCGTGGAATCCAGCCCGTGAATATGAGCGTTTAGTCTGAGATGAGCAGAAACTTGGCGGCGGTAACGTGATGAATGGGGATACATGTATCTGAATGATTTGTTTGAATTTAATGGGTACTTGAGATGCAACTCGATTATCGTTATCATACGCCTCGGAAAAAAGGGAACCAGGAGGCTCTGCCTGCTGGCAGAGCAATTACAGGCTTGGTGAGAGTGCATCCAAATTGGGAAGATAGGAAAGCTTTGTAGCCAGTATTTGGGGTGGGCATCAAGGACCTCAAATTTGGTTTCACCGATTTGTCGAAGGCGACCCATAAGGCCGATTTCTGAAGCTTTAGCTTTTATGTTTTCTGAACACTTGTTGCAAAAGAGAATGCATTGTGGATTTGGATGAATGGTGACAATAATCATTGGTCAATGATGAAAAGGAAAAGGAGTTTAGCCATAAGCCAATCTATTTGTCACCCCTTCAAACGAGGAAAATTTTCACGACGCTATGTATCCCTGGCAGTTGGTGCGCTGATGAGACAAAAGCTATATCAAACCTTTATTACCAGAAAATGAAGAAGAAAATGATCAATTTTTTATGTATTCTCTACACTTTTCAACCCTTTCCTCCATGGCGCTGCCCCGTTACAAGAAGTTGAGGGCATTCTTAAGAATAAAAAAACGCTTGAAATTGTGAATATGTGGAAAACTCTCTGGGAAGTCCGATAAAATGTCACGGTGCAAATAAACGTTTTGCAGCTAGAAGAAAACGGCGTTTTGGATTATCCTTGCAATCATTCTTAAACATATCACCATGACCACTCTGATTAGGCAGAAATGGTCAAATATCCACACGATGAGGATCACTGGCGTAATATCATCGTTCCCAAGTATGTTGAGCTTCAAACACCTGGTTGATTTTGTCATGTATAAAGCTAAGAATTGAGCTATTGAAAGAGCTGGAGAACTGAGCTAAGAAAAAATTGAAAATAACTGAAGAAACGATTGAGATTTAATTTAAAAAAAGCTAAGGAGCTAAGAAGCGGTATTCGCGTTACTCGATCCCGCTTGAACTTGTGAAAGCATTGGGCGATACAAGAAAATTGTACTTTTGTGGAAGTTCATTATTTTTTAAGGAATTTTAACTTCTTTTTGTCCCGAGATCTCCCTAGGGACAAAGTAAGTTTCTTTCCATTTCTTATTCGCAGGGTTCCCTAAGATGCTGGAAATGAAACACAGAATATGACTGAAAATATCAACGATTACAGTAGGCAAAGCTAAGTCTGATCGCATTGTTAAGAGATTTGTCTCCCCTCCTGGTTAAGTGCATCAAGTACCAGGTGCTTGTTAGCTAACAGATGCGGTCAAGTCAACATTTGTGGTCCAGCTTGCAAGTTTCAAAGTGGAATCTTAATGATGTTTGAACTGTTTAATCGGTGACTTGTGGGATGTCTTAATCGCTGCAGGCGGGAGCTGCAGATCCATGGAAGATCAGTGAAGGCTTCAACAAGAGGTAGATAGATAATGTTTAATGTTTTATGCAAGCTTCTGGTGAGAGCTGGCTGCCTGGCCATTTTTCTGCCTCTATTTCTTTTCAGCCTCTCACAATGTGGTGCAAATGGAAAAGTGACAAATTTGTTCATTTATGCATTAGGTAAAGGTAATATGGCGCCTTGGTGAAATTCCCAGACTGTCCTGGTTTTTGGTGCATTTGATGTTGAAAATAATGGATTGGGAGTTACTTCCACTGAAAATGACTGATAAGCCTAGTATTTCGTATTTATCTAATTTTCTTTAGTTAGCAATAAATAGTGTCCATGTTAGCACGACTTCAAAACGGCGTAAGAGCTGACAATGCCTTGTGCCAGATTGAGTCTGTTAGATCTGCGCCCAAAAATTAGCATGAATACAAATAAAGCGTTTATCGCTAAAAGAGGTTACCACAAGGAATCGAAGTAGCATCTATCAATTTCTTCTATTTTTCTTGATGTCTTAAAACATACTTCAATTTCAATTTATTTATTCAACCGCCACAATGACTTCGTCCAATTATGGACGAAGTCATTGTGATAAAATTATGTACATACATGCATGAATGATAGCAACACTTACAGAATAATAAAACATCATGCTCACATCGCTAAAAAATTGCACCTTAAAACATATTGTGTACATTTATAAACAAACAGTGCATACGGAATACTAAAATCTAATACAACTTCCGGTTTAAGTACAGTCAATTAAGCAAGTTATACGCATTTGTCATCGACAATAGCACGGGCATGTTCAACACGTAGGTAACACCTAGGGAGCACGTAGCACGTAGGTTTTTTTAAAGATGTCCAAGCAAGAAAAATTTGTCCGCACAGCATGTAGCGGGGTTTGAGCATGACATCACTTCCCTAAGACTGTCTCATAGCACGTAAACATGACCGGGGAGGACGGAGTCGCTAGACGGTGAATTTATCTTTCTTTTTTCCGCGAACGGCAAGTTCTTGGACAAATGAAATATCGATCAAGTGATTTCTCGGCGCGTTCTGAGACATGGTTATCTCAGTTCAAATCCCATTATGAAGTTGGCACATTCCCTTTAACTTAGGTATCATACAGTGGCAAATACAAGGGGGCTAGGGAGGTTCAAGCCCCTCCCCCTCAAATTTTCGAGTGCCTATAGTTAACACGCGCAATGACGGGGGACGGGTACCCGTCCCCCCTCGGGTTTTTCGGAGATAGTAGAAAAACGGCGGCGCGTAGCGCCACCGTACATGGTATACATTTTCCCTCATCATTTTTATAACTTCTGTGAAAAATTTTAAGGTTAGGTCATCTCAGGTCAGGTCACCAGTACCGGTCGAGTGACCCGACCTCAAAAAAGTTTAAGATAGCATAAGTCGGAGCAGGGTGAACTTATCCGATTGAAACTCATATCACATAATGGCCCCACCAAGTTCTCTAAAATATGTTCCGGTATTTCTTATATAGATGACCTAAGGTCAGGTACGAGGCATGACCTCTCCATTGGAAATACATGTGAAAAATGATTTTTACGGAATAACTCAGTAACGGATGGTGATAGAGCAGTTATTTTAGCTGCATTAGACTTGCCTGGGCTTTGCAGTTCTAATGATATGCATTTTATATAATTTGACCCTGACCTGACCTCAGGTCAGGTCAAATCCTTGATTTGACCTAGCAAGGTCAAATTATATATCATTCGATTCGGCTTGCTAAGAGGATTCATATAGTTTAAATGGTTTTGCTCTATCTTTACTTGTTCAGATGAAATGCCCGAAAAACTGAATTTACATGTTATCCCTATGACGAGCATGTTTTGACCTCTCGTGACCTTAAATGTGACCTGACAAAAAAATGGTTCAAATGTTTCCGATGGACAAGTGGATGGGCAGCCCAAAGCCGTTTACCGTTTTTCGCTACCTACCGTGGTTCTCGAGATCTTAGGGGGCGGGTACCCGCCCCCGTCAATGCGAAGGTGGCTCAGACCCCCGTCAATGCGCGTGTTAATACATAGGCAGAGGTTGGACCGAGGCAGCGGCGAGGGAGGCTCGAGCAACCTATCCACCCTCCCGAAATAAAGTCATGGATCCGCCACGGGCATCATATATAAAGGGGTGTGAAGTAGAGGTAAATAAGTAGTATTCTAACTGATTCAAAGGTTCCCAGCCT
The DNA here is from genome assembly GCA_034440635.1 of Lepas anatifera. Taxonomy (NCBI): domain Eukaryota; kingdom Metazoa; phylum Arthropoda; class Thecostraca; family Lepadidae; genus Lepas; species Lepas anatifera. Next base: position 84,677 of record JAOTON010001997.1, on the reverse strand, counting down.
TTGCCATGGTACGAGTAATGTAGGGAAACTGCATGTATCTAAAAGTAACAATATTTTTTACTTCTATTTTGGCTCTTTGGTAGCAAATGTAGGTATTGTGAATAGCAGAAAACACTCAACAGAAAACGTCGATGAAAGATCCTTGATCGCAGAAGCGTTGATTCTGAGGAGTCTGGAAAGTAGTGGCCAGGTACATACACGTAAAAGTAGCTTTATTTATTTATTTATTTATTTATTTTACTTCATCAGACCGCTCCACAAAATACCGTGGCTATTCCTAGCCTGGAACTCACTTGTACATAAGATTATTTGGCTAGATTGACCGATTACCTATTAATTTTAGGTGCACAGAATCGTTTTATATCGTAATTCTTAAGTTTACCGTAACCACCCTTGCGCTGGGGGCTGTTCCTCCTGCTTTTCAGTTCGCTTGGATAGCTGTTTTCGGATCAGGGTCAGCAACCATTTTGAATTTAAATCCTTGATGATAGACTAAAATCACTAAACAGGTAGTGCATAAGTAGACGGCCCGCAGGATGTGAAACCAGGTAGAATGCAGCAGACGTGGGTAGTACACTGTCCGGAAGTAGCACGGTGCACTGTTCGGAAGTAGCAGTCTTGTAAAATGTTCTGAGTATCACAGGAAGACTTAAAATACGTATCAGAAGCCATATGATGGTTATTGAGGCAAATGCCATCGATCTAAGCGTTATCAAGGACGGAAATTAAAACTCCAGCTTTAACAAAAGACCAGAAACAAACAGAGCCAATGCGAGCAAGTCACACGTACGGGACCGCTCAGCGAAAGCTCTGTTATATATCCTAATCCTTCATTACATTCACGATAGTTGTAGTGTCCACGTAGAAGACATATCATCGAGTTTCCAGGCAAACATGACGATTATTCGAACAACCATTTTTCAGCCTGAGATCAATTTGCCGTCTCTAGAAAATAAGTGCCCAACCGAGAAAGTCACGAGATGAACTAAGTATGCGGAGAACAGTTGGCAGCAGCATTTATTATGAGCTCAGTGGGGAAATTGACCATTATCGCCAAATTATTATTTTATTTTAGATCTAAATTCACACTAAAAGAATAGAAACAGTAATAATCGGAGCTTGACATCAAGCCATCTTCAGCAATGATACATTGCTGAAGATGGCTTGATGTCGAAAGCTCCGATTATTACTGTTTCTATTCTTTTAGTGTGAATTTAGATCTAAAATAAAAATAATAATTTGGCAGATAATGGTCAATTTCAACACCACTGAGCTCACAAGTCACGAGATTTAAGAGTCTGAAAACGCAGGGTCTTTTGGGCAGTCTATGCTGAGGCGTCGAGATCGTCGCAAGGATTTTTACAGTGATCGCAAAAGTCTTCAGTAATTCTGCAAACTTTAATGATCTTCATGTTGGTCGCAGAGCCATTATAACATCAAGAAATTCGATGCACAAGTAGAAAATATTATCAGCTACATCTTGGATATACGTTCTAAGAAGAAAAACACTTAATTCACAACTTTTGGAGCACGAATCGCGGAGCACTCGCAGGAGCAGCCGATCAGCCGATCGTCAGCTGATCGACTGTTAGGCAGAGGTATGTACATCGACTGTTTCTGTTATTCTGAGAAGTATGAGTAGATAGCCTTGTAATACATAGCAATGTCGGTTGCCTGAGGGATCATTTGGGGCGTTGGTGTATCTTTTTTCTTTTCGTTTTCTTTTTACATCAGAAGTGGAAGCACTGGCGTTTGACAGTGTGTGTGTATTTTTCTGTCTGTTTTACTATTCACCTGCACAGCGATGTATCGCCACCAAATCGGAACGAATTATCTAATCCTACGTTTACCTTACCCCCATTTGAGCACTTCAAACGATTGTAGGGGAGACTGGGGTCAAATGTAACACGGGGCAATTGTAACAATGGCCATATTGTCTAAACTAATCAATGGATGGATCTATTGGCACAACCGGAAATGCGCAATCAGCTGCTGCCTTTGTTAACGAAGTTTCAGCTCGGTGCGGCGGGTAAGTCAAACGCTGTTCACAATTATGTGTTTTTTGGGGTGTTCTGTAACTTTTGAAATATTCAAAGTAGATGAGCTTATTGATGGGTATGATAAGGTAAACCGGAAACAGTTTCAGTGCATAAAGAGTGTTTAATTAGCTACGAAATGAGTACAGAAGCTGTCGCTTAGGCCAGCTCGTTGAGCGGCAACTTGGCTTAAAAAATTGCGCGTTGCGATGGGGACAATTGTAAAATTTCTCTTGGGGTCAAATTTAAAAATGTTACAATTGATCCCTATGACCTTACGACGTATTGAAGTTGCTTCTACTGCACAAATGCAGAAGCTAGGTTAGTGATTTTATGATCAGGCGCGCACCCAGGATGTTCGTTTGGGGGGCTGACAAGGGGACGTCAAGCCGAGGAAGGGGCGCACTTGTTCACTCAAAGGGGCATATCTTCATATCCTGGGGGAAGCGATGAACCTTTTACTTCGCAGACCTATAGTGTCAACTGTTTTTGGGAGTAGGCACTTGGCGTGTTGTGGGAGGGGCAGGCCTGGATGCAGGCCGACCGTTGGGGGAGGTAAAGTGGCCTAAAATCTAGAAAACATGGATTTTGGAGAAAAACGACAAAAATCTGGCGATTTGGGGGAGGAGAAATTGCTCCGTTTGCCCCCTGGACCCTACAGTGGGGAGGGGGAGGGTGGAGTGCGGGCCCCCTGTCTTCTGGGTGCGCTACTGTTTATGATAATCACATTACTTTCTAATGATGTTTTTTCGTAGGCTGGTATGTGTTTTGGAAAAGTGGCAGTGTGGGCTGCCCTATATAATGTCTCTTATATTGAAAAATTAACGATGATAATTGGGGCTTAAGGGCACCTCAGCTGCAAAGGCTATGTGTGCCCTGTTTGAAAAATTAACGAGACTTCAGTCAAATTATAAACACATTTTTATATTTGCACTGCCATGCACTGCCGTTGAGAGATATCAGGGATACAAAGCTGTGGTTCAGACTAAGTACATGCTGACGCCTGAGTGTAGCAGGCCAAAGAAGCAGAAGTGTTCGCATTAGAATATTTTTATGGTAAAAATAAATCGCCAAAATTCATACGGCTTTAACATGGTACAATTGACCCCCGGTGCTGTTACAGTTGCCCCTCACGTAGGGTCAATTGTAACAGCTGAAGTACATTTTTAGAAGTGAAATTTTGACCCCTAAATGTTTTTATTTTGAACTCTTTTTACATCTGTCACGTTGAAAAATCTTCAAAGTTGATGAAAATATAATTATAAGTGCTCTAACTCAAAACAATATTTCTCCAGAACCAGAAATGTGCGATTTGTTACAATTGACCCCAGTCTGCCCTACTGTTTTGGCCGCTGTATGGCCTTACCGGGGTGGTGCGTCTCTAAGCCCAAATAACCAAATCAGCATAGCAATATTGATATCTTTTTCTTAGTAACAACAATATGTTCAATGATATGACCAAGTACTTCCGTGCATACTCACGAGCTTTCCGAATCTCCGAAAATTCACAATAACATATGATTCCCCGATATTTAGGGATATCAGATCTAATCCAAAGTATCGGGACGATACTCAAGAGTCATTATACTCCTACTGATACATTGTCATCTCTTGACTAAATCGACACTCGCGAGAATAGCAGTAACTCCAAATCGGTGTTAACAAAGCATCTGCTGGATGGGCCCATCAGCTGAAGAGAGCACTTCAGCGCTCTCCACACACAGCGCCCCAGAGCTGACGACCGAGCTAGTTTCGAGAGCAGGTTGTAAACGAGAGTCAACAGGCTGGCAGGTCCTCAGCTTTGTTAGTGTCGCAACTTCTTAAATATGCTCACGAGGACTGGAGAGAGGCCCTGTGAAGAGGTCACGTGGTTTCTCAGCTCGAAACTTATATGTTGTTATTAAGGTGAGACAGCGGGACGTATGCAGCCTCAGTGGATTCAAGTATTAGGGAGTGCTTCATTTTTATAATAGGTTTTAAACTGAGATAGCAGTCTTGTAGAGCGTGTCGAGAGACCACTAATGTCATATTTCTTTTCGCCCACAGCTCTCTGTATTATATCTCCGTACGCGCTGAAGTTCAAATTAAAGGGGCTATTCTACTATTTCAAACCACGAAGGAATCCCTTTCCATTTGGCGTCGCATGTCACGTGATAAATGCTAACAAAAGGCATTGCATTTGCAATGTTACATATCGCAAGCTGCCGCAAAGAGCTAAATGCGTAATTACACGCGATGCTTGGGTCAACCCAGGGAAGTAAGACAAGAGACGATATTTTTTGTTTTCGGCCATTGCAGGTGGAAGCAAAATGTGTTTTCTTGATTTTCAGACCTTAACTCTCCATAAATAGTCCTTTTTAGAATTCCCACAAAGTGGTCCATTTCCCTTTGATAAGAGCCTAGAGAGTTGTTTCTCCAGATATTTGTGTCAGACGCTCTCCTCTTTTCACCTCGGTAAGAGCTGTAGAGTATGATGCAGAGGCGAGAGAGATGAGAGCAGACGCAAACAAGCGCGTCGAGTACGCACTCTCATAACTCTTCAGAATCGACGAGAAGACCTCTGTCCTCAATCATACACTACGGTTACTATCATGGTCAACGTTACTCATTGTGGTCTGATTCTGATGAGTGAACTCCACTGAGCGAATGCAAGACAAAAAAACACTGCTGACAGACTGACGTTTTGGTTACTTTCCATAAGATCAGTCACAGATGCCTCTGAAAGAGGCCTGGAATAGTTTGTCACCTTTGCTAGCGCTAAGATATTCCATCCCTTTCCATTTCCAGGAATGTTTTTGAGCTTTTATATAAGTTTGTTTGTGACGCAGTACGTCTCTCCTGATTTGGTTCTGCATCATGAATTTGCGAATACAGAGAACGAGAGATTTTGCCGCCCCCAATGCATCAGTTTGTAGAGCGCCGGGCTCCGGCCCGCTGCTTATCGTGGCAGTGTATGTCCAATCGCTTGGGATCGATTCCCTTAATACACCCCACCGCTGAATACTTACCGGACGAAGGTCGAACAGCAACTGATCGGTGAGAGAATGATCTGAGAGGGGAGTCCCTGTGCTTTGTGGGACGTTCAACGTTAGCTTTCAAACTGATGCATCATTCAGGGAGTTGCTCTTTCCGGTGGTGGATCACAGTTTCCGTGGCAAATCCCTCGAAGACTTTTGTGAGGCTTTGATCCCAAAAGCCGAGCTTGCAATTACTTGGACAAAATGTTTATTTAAAAAATCCCCAACGGACAGAATTAGTAGGCTAGGCACCAGATTACAACATGCTACGCTGAAGGACTTATTTGCACCTCATGGGCACCAGTCTCGGCTTGGAGGGAAACCAATTGACCAGGCCGAAAAGATTCAATCATTGGGTTCCCAGATTTTTCTCCAGATAGATAGGAAAGAAAGGAAATATCCAGGCCTCCACTAACAGACTTGCAGGATTGGACCATCGGCGCCTTTGTCGAGAGAAATGAAGTGTAGAGAGCTCCTGAGTCGAGCGTTTGTTTAGTCGAGATATTGATAACGAGATATACGTCGAGATATAGTAACGAGTCGAGCGATATTTTTATTCGAAATGAGAAAGGTTTTACGCAATTTTCATCCCACTTAACCACAACTATGTCCTGTAAGCTTTGTGAAGAGACAAGGGACTCATACCATCTCTTCCACATCACGTCAAGCTAGGCTTTGCCACCTTCTCACAGCTTTTTGCCACTGCAGTTGTGTACTGATCTCACCAATGCCAACACTCAGGCTATGGTTGCAACCGCTGGCGATCGAAGAGCCTCGCAAACAAATGCGTTGAGCACGCACTTCACCAACTCTTCAGACCGGCGAGGAGAGTAGCTTGGCCACAAGTGGAAACTCTGTTCACGCAGGTGCAGGTGAAGTGCCGCCGAGCCAGCGCGCAAACAAACGTAACTGCTGCTGCCAGCACCAAGAACAAAGCGCGAACATGCCAGAAAAGATCTGGGAACGTTTTGATGTGCTCTCATTTGGTCAGTGGCACAACCAGGGAGTGGGCTATGGGTGTTATATCCCTCCCCCTCCCTTACCACCATGAGATAGTTGGGGGCCCGATTCGCATTTTGGTGTCTACTTGTACTGCTTGATTTGGGTTGGTTTTGGTGTGCTTGGGGCCTTTTCTGGTTAAATTTGAGTGTGATTGGGTCCGAGCCATAGCCAAGAGGGTCCTTGGGATCCACGGACCACCTTTGGCTGACACTGTTCCCTGTAATACATAAGCATTGGTCTCACTCCCTCCCCGAGCGTGGCCTCGGGGGACGTCACTTATCATTCTCAGGGCCCCCGAGCATCGATCTCTTAGGCCTCCGAACATTCTTGGGTGCTCCTGAGCATCACTCTCGGAAGCCCTCGATGCTGGTCTTAGAAGTCCTCGAGAATCAGTCTCGGGGACCCGAATATTGAGATCAAGCATGGCTCTCGGGGACCCGAGACCAGGCTCACGGCTCCGAGCTCGATTTTCGGGAGTCCGGAGACCAAGGTTCGGGGGCCCACGAAACAGATGCTTGGGGCCCCCGAAAGCAAAGCATGGGGGTCGAGACAGGTGCTTGGGGTCCTTCCGAGACCAATGTTTGTGCTTTGCAGTGAACAAGGTCAGCCTGAGCATCACGCCCAGAGGCCCTGAGCTTGGTTTCGGAGCCCCCGAGAATTAGTCTAGGGGTTCCTGAAAATCGGTCCCCAGCACCACTCTCGGGGGAGGGGGCTCCCAAGACCGCTACTCGATACCAAGTTCAGGGAACCCCGAGAGTAACTCTCGGGCCCCCGAGACCGATATTCATTGGCCCACGGGACCGATGCTCACCGAGCATATGTCTGGGATTGACAGACACATTTCTATGACTTTCTGAACGTTTAAAGATTGCGACTTGGTTTGTGGAACCTAGGCGGGAGGAGGCACAACACCGGAATCGTTTCCTACCACGTATACTTACCTCGTACACTTTGGTCGAATCCAGGAATTTTGTGTAACTAGGGGTATTTTAGCCGAACATCATGAGAAAGTTCATCATTTCTCTGAAAAATTTACAATGAGCTCAATGTTTTTATTTTTAAAATGCTCCTCTCGGGTGAAAAATAAACCTCTGCCTGAGGATGACGTCATAATCTGGCAACTACTGCCATATTCAATAGGCTTCTAGGGCTTCAATTCGCTGATTACTCACCGCGACGTCACCACTGTCGTCACACCAACAGCTGACAACTGTGTTCTACTGGCTAGGGTCATTTGGGGTACATTTTGGGTAGGTTTTTAGTTTTTTCTCCACGGAAATGTTGAATCTCAGGACAGATAATATGTTGAGTACCGGATTTTCCGGCATGCTTTACAGCTTGGCTACCTCAGTTAGAATCACGTTATAAAGGGGCCACATTCTCTTTAAACGATATGACACCCAGGTCCATCTCCCAAACAGCAGGAGTCAGCAGCTCTCAGCCATCGATCTATTGTTCTTATCGTCTCGCCTAGCCCCGCATTTCTCACGGCATGTTCAGGCTGATACATATTTCAGTGACCACATTCCCGTCCATACCCATATTGAAAACTTTTTCGAACAAAATTACTAACTTTGTTCCAAAATGAAATATTGAACGCGCAAATTGAGCTGCGTTCCATAAAGAAATTCGGCCCGGAGTGGACAGTCCTGACTTACCGGCATGCTTAACCAAGATAATCCAAAGTGCAAACCGCCATATTCCACAAAGCATCCTCCTATCGCGTTAACGGGACTTCCCTGGTAGGATTCACATTCTGATCGGGCTCTCACTCTCCGACGGAGAGAATAACGAGCGTTTCGAAAAATTTCGACGGCGCCAATATAGAACAAGCTGCCCCCAACGCGATCGAAAGTTTTATAGTTATGATTCTGCCAGCAAAAACGCACCCCCGGAAAAATTTCGCAAATTCTTTCAATCTATTCACTCCGATTTCAACCATCTGGTACCAAGTTAAATCTATATAAACCTGAAAGACACCATTTCAGGCATTTGACCAATTAAACATAAATAAGCATATATTCATAAAATCGAAAAATGTAGCTGAACAATCAGCGCGTGCTGGTGTTTAGTGGCGAGAGCTGCCAGCTGCTAATTCTGAACATCAGCAAGTCAAGTTCTGAATCCAGCAAGGACGGGCACTTGCCCCCCCCCCTTCGGGATTTTGGAGATGGCATAAGAACGACAGTGGGTAGCACTGCCTCACTGGGCATACCGTTTTTATCATTTGTACAACTGTTGTCAACATTTTGTGTCCAGTTCGCTTCAGATCACGTCGTCGTTACAGGTTAAGTGACCTCACCTCTTAGAAAGTTTAAGATAGCATAAGTTAGAACAGGGTTAATCTTCGAGTCTGAAATTCATACCACGTAATGGGCCTACTGGGTACTACAGAATTCTGTTCGGAATCTATATATCGATGACCTAAGGTCAGGTACCAGCCATGACCTATGCATTAGAAAACCATGGTTAAATTGGTTTGAACTGAATAATTCAGTAGTGGATGGCGGAACAGCATTTATTTTAACAGCATTGGATTCATCTCATCTTGTGGTTCTAATGATATGCACTGTGACCTAATTTGAGCTTGATCTCAAACAATGCCTGGTCAAATCCTAGATTTGACCTAGCAAGGTCATGTCATGAATCATGTTCTATGTCATCCGTGTTGTGCCTAGTGACGTGCCTTAACCCCTGGTGAAGTTAAATTTGACCTGACAGAAATTGCTTAAATGTTTCCGATAGAGGTATGGATGGGCTATCCAGCGCTGTTTAATGTTTTTCGCTATCTAGCTTGGTTTTCGACATCTTAGGGGAGGGCGAGTGTCCCCCCTGTCGAATTTAAGGTTCCTCAGACCCCCGTCAATGCTTGTGTTAAGTTAAATTGATCTCATGATTCTTTTGGAAGATAAACAGAAAGTGAACCTCCTCTGATCTGTAAAAGAAAAATTCTTAGGGAAATTCACTAAGTTTATTGAAAACAATTATTTATGCACTAACAAACAGGTGGTGGTGGGGGGCCCATCAAGCTGCAGAGGTCCCAATCTGGAGCTTAGCTCCCCCAAGTTACATCCTGGTGACACCACTGCATTTTTACATCCAAAGAAACGTTTACACAGGTACAGAAGAATCTGTGTTGCAACAAAATACAACGCTAGATACAATTTCATCATATTTGTTTGCTCATTGTCAAAAATAAAGTTAATCAAATATTCAAAATCACTGGACAGGAGAATGGTGGCTTCAGATTGACGTTATCCGCACACTACGCAATGCGTCTCGGAAGGAATTGGTATCATGCCGTCAAGGTTCAGGCATATCACGAAATTGATACGAGTCTTATCAAGCAAATGGTGCCAATAGCCGTGTTTGTCATTCGCAGTGGTTCCCCGAGAAGGCACAAATGTGTTCACAGGCCATGGTCCTGTTTTATTCCCATAGTATCTCAATAGGCCTCGTCGACAATTGCTAACACTCAAAGGACATAATCTGATCCATGCGCACGACGCGTCTTGAATTTTCATTCTCGGTTGAGTTTGTGTTTTGTCTTCTTTGTTTGAAGAAGTGACGAATTATAGTCGTTTTATCTGTTTTTTTTATAGTAAATTAGGAAAGCTAGATCCCATACAAGAGTGTGACGTTATTGTGTCTTACCGCTCCAGTGTACTGTTCTTTTTGATTTACAGATAATTCGTATTTTATAGCACAAAATGTTTGTCTTTCAACATAAGTCTGACAAAGTCCATATCATTCATTTCTTACAGACAGGTTTCAGCTCCCCGTTCAAATATAGCTATGTCGTTGCAACAAATGGCTTCTAAAGGGTGCGTAGTCTTCATCTCAGCTACGAAACTCTACAAAACAAGGTCACAAACAAAAATAATCTTTAGAATGTATTTTTGCAGGCTTATTACTGAATTTTCATTAGAACCGATATCCCTGTTAAATCTGTTTGACACTGTTTAAAGGGGTCGGATGGAGTCCGATCCGACCGGGTGGAAGAGATCCTTAAACACCCAAACCAATACTCCCTGTAACTGGGTCAGTGTGCCTGCTGGGAGAGGCCCTAATAAAATGAAATAAAAAGAAATGCATAGGACCTTCGCCTGATCTGCGGGCATAAGTCAACCTCCCGATGGCGGGATGAGGCGAAGGGGTAGTCGGAGCGGGTGGAGTTTGGTTAAAAGTACCCCCTCTAAGTAGAATTGTAAAAGGGCGGAAATGAAGAAAAATGAGAGTTCGCCCAAAATCCTAATGCAGTTACCTTCCTACGTTTTGCACTCTTCTCCAGGTCAGTGTCGAGGCCACCAGAGCTAAGAATGGGGGCAAATTTCCGAAATGAGATACATTTAAAGGAATTCATTAATCTCGGAAACTAGAATACGAGTAGCTAAGCACATCTTTCAACATCGTTCAAGAATACCAAATGACTTATTTTGTTTCGTGCATTACATACTGGGTCATTAAAAACTAGGGCACCGAAGTCCCCTGAAAATTACAAATTTTAGAAAATGTTTTCCCGTTTCAATGTTATTCAGACCAGATTTCGATGCTATTTCTTCCTTCTAATAGTTAAGAGAAAAGAGTGCTTCAAGGGTCATTTGAAAGCTTTTGCAAAATCGCTACGCCCGGCCATGTTTAGGTAGGTGTAAATCTAGGTCCACCGAGATAATGATAATGATAATGATAATGATAAGATAATGATAATGATTGGAGTTTTAGGGCACTGCAGCTGCAGAGGCTATGCCCGAAATGCTTAGAGAGACGAAGACGGTACGTTGCCAGTATTATCGAGCATTGAGTTTTGCACTGATAATAACATCCAAACCAGAAGAGATGTGATAGTTCTTTTTGGCACTACTGCAGTCTTCTGTTCAATTTCAATTGAATGATATATTATTGGACTATTATTCATTTTATTTATTCATTTTGCATCATAATTGTGAAAATGATAGCATTATTAGTCACAACAGGCACAGACAACCTATCAAATCGCTACGTCGCGTGACTGATGACCAGCAGGCTTAGAAGGCGACGGGATGCTGGGCAAGTCGCAACCGCAAGGAAACAAAGAGAATCCTCAAGTCTACCTTCAGGACATAGCCCATATAAAACATTGCTATCAGTATTACTTGTCGCTACACAAAGCAAAGTTCCAAAGTTTTCAATAATTCGTAGTCGCATTCCAACACTGACCCTTGCATCTCTACAGATGCGCAAGCCAGAGGGGTCATGTCCTTAAACCCACCCTCCCACTGGGGGCTATCGAAGGCCCACCACAAACGCTTTTTTCAGAATACGAGAAACATGACGAGGTGCAGCACCGCGGTTGAGAAGTCTACCTCTCACCGAAGCATTTTTCCACCATCCCTGGAGTTTTTTACCCCAGGCGATTCTACGTCAGCTCACCAGGCGAGGTCAACCAAGGTCAGTTCACGTAAAATTTTGAGCTCTACTATAGCTACATTTCTGAGCCGATTGATTTGAAACTTTCTATACTTCATGAGCCCTTCCGGCTCTACAAAATATATATCCGCCTATTATATTCTGAACTGAGAAAACGTCGATGCAGTAGTAGCCTAAATTCTATTCGAACCAACCGAACTAAGTGGCCGAAGAAAGAGCCTATAAGTTCAAGGCATCACCCTGGTGACGGAGGATAGCCGTTCGAGATGACACCGTGCTGTCGCGCTGTCGTCAAACGCCCACTTCAGCAGCCGGTGGCACGTACAGTTACGGAGCTTCCCAGCGGTGATTAACTCATACGTAAGGTGCCGACGACGGATTTGTGTTTAACACGCGCATTGACGGGGGCGGGTACCCACCCCCCCTCGGGTTTTTCGGAGAAAGCAGAAAAACGGCGGCGCGTAGCGCCGCCGTACTTGGCATACCTTTTCCCTCATCATTTTTACAACTTCTGTGAAAATTTTAAGGTTAGGTCACCTCAGGTCAGGTCACCAGCACAGGTCAAGTGACCCGACCTCAAAAAAAAGTTTAGGATAGCATAAGTCGGAGCAGGGTAAACGTATCCGATTGAAACTCATATCACATAATAGTCTCACCGAGTTCTCTAAAATATGTTCTGGTATTTTTGATATCGATAACCTAAGGTCAGGTACGAGGCATGACCTGTCCGTTGGAAATACATGGGAAAAATTGTTTCTACGGAAGAACTCAGTAACGGATGGTGATAGAGCATTTATTTTAGCTGCATTAGACTCGCCTGGGCTCTGCGGTTCTAATGATATGCATTTTATATAATTTGACCCTGACCTGACCTCAGGTCAGGTCAAATCCTTGATTTGACCTAGCAAGGTCAAATTATATATCATTCAATTCGGCTTGCTGAGAGAATTCATACCGGTCCAGTCGTTCTTCTCTATCTTTACTTGTTCAGATGAAATGGCCGAAAAACGTAATTTACATGTTATCCCTATTACGGCATGTTTTGACCTCTCGTGACCTTAAATGTGACCTGAGAAAAAATGGTTCAAATGTTTTCGATGGAGAAGTGGATGAGCAACCCAACACCGTTTACCGTTTTTCGCTACCTACCGTGGTTCTCGAGATCTTAGGGGGTGGGTACCCGCCCCCCGTCAAAGCTAAGGTGGCTCAGACCCCCGTCAATGCGCGTTTTAAGGGAGCTTTCGCAAGCGTTTCACCCAGTCACAGGAGATACGGAATGGTAGGGGTTGATGAGTTATGGTTGTGGCAATGGACCCGAGATCGTGACCGTCGCAGCCCGGGAGACCTCGGTTCTAAGCCAACCACTAAGTTGTTCCGGCCCCAGCACATCAATCCATTAATTCGCAATCATGAGTGATCGGGGCGAAAACTATTTTGTATCTAGCCTCACTAGTGGCCAGTGATTGCTGATGATGTTAGCATTTGTCATCGACTTCACCTAATGACACACACTACCTGTGGCACACAGAATATGCTGGCAGGGGAAGTGTCTGCGGCGTTGGAGCAGCAGACGGTTGTGTTTGTAATGCCAGGGGCTGCTGTGTTGGAGCAGCAGACGGTTGTGTTTGTAATGCCAGGGGGCTGCTGTGTTGGAGCAGCAGACGGTTGTGTTTGTAATGCCAGGGGGCTGGTGTGTTGGAGCAGCAGACGGTTGTGTTTGTAATGCCAGGGGGCTGGTGTGTTGGAGCAGCAGACGGCTGTGTTTGTAATGCCAGGGGGCGGGTGAGCACTGAACAGCAGCAGCAGACGGTTGTGTTTGTAATGCCAGGGAGCTGGTGAGCAGCAGCAGCAGACGGTTGCGTTTGTAATGCCAGAGGGCTGGCGGTTTGGAGCAGCAGACGGTTGTGTTTGCAATGCCAGTGGGGCTGGTGTATCGCAGACGGTTGTGTTTGTAATGCCAGTGGGGCTGGTGAGCAGCAGCAGCAGACGGTTGCGTTTGTAATGCCAGAGGGCTGGCGGGTTGGAGCAGCAGACGGTTGTGTTTGTAATGCCCCCGGGGCTGGTGGGCCGCGGCCGCAGACGGTTGTGTTTGGACACCATCTGCAGTTCGGCGGCGGCGCACGCTGTCAGATAGGACGCGATCGTCAGCAACGCTATCTTATCTTATTGACTGGCGCCCAAACCCGAGTCTCTCTCTCGCTGGCCCGTTCTACTGGCCACATAGTGCTCGGAGGTGATCCGAGGTGGTTACAGGCTCCAGAGGTCAACAACCGTCAACACCGCTCAGCCCAGCTTAGCTGGCGGGCTGCGGTTTCTAAGTGAGAAGGCATCGGCTTCAAATCGAGCTAAACCGGAAATCGTCAGCTCTCTGTCATCCATCATAAGTGTGTGCAAATAAGTGCCAAAATTATGGTCAAAGAAGAAATCAACAAATTCGACGCCCCAAAGGGGAAAAACCAATGGATATTGTAAAGAAACAATTGAAAGCACACAGAGACACAACAGCTCATTTTTTTGTATTTTGGCGTGCAAATTGACATCATAACCAACTTGTTCACGTAAACAGTTGAGAACGTTCAGATTTACCCAAACGACACTGATCCAGCGAAACCACTCATCAACTCACCATTCACCATAAGCCGGCATCATCTGCAGAGAAATTCCAGCGGGTGACACCGAGAGGTGTCCGCCATCACCACCGGCCGCGCCATCTGCCATGTCAGCCAGCACCTCCAGCATGGAGGGGCCGCGGCAGGAGATGCACGCTTACTATGACGACAGAGCCGTTGTGCCTCCTCCTGCTGCCATGCCCATGCAGGAATTCGGCTTCATGCCGCTAGACGGGCAGCAACAGCACCAGCAGGATCAGCAGCATCCGCAGCAGCAGCAGCAGCAGCAGCAGCATCATCAGCACCACCCGCAGCAGATGCACCCTGGCCACCAGCAGCCGGTCTACTGGGAGCAGCCGTACGCACAGCCGATGCCCTACACGGAGGAGGAGTACAGGTGAGACTCGAGAGATTACACACCAGACGGAGACAGGTGCACCGGGCGCATTCCAGCAATCGGAGAACTAGAGGAAAAAAGACTTTAAGCTGTATTTTCTAGTATTGTCTTTCAGCATCCGCGAAGGAAGTGGGTTATTATGGCGTGGGATGCTGGCATTGCAATGCATCTCTTTAACCCTCGCCCCTCCGGGGGCCATCGATGGCCCCCTCAAGGTTTTTTTGGGGTAGCAGAAAAACGACGAGGCGCAGCACCCTACCTCTCACCCCATCATTTTCCCACTATCCCTGAAATTGTTTTACCCCGGGTCACTCAAGGCCAGGTCACCAGGCGAAGTCCACCAAGGTCACCTCACCTCAACTTTCGAGCTCAAGAGTTACATTTCTTAGTCGATGAATTTGAAACGTCCTACACTTTATTACCCCTCCAGGGTCTACAAGATGTACATCCGGGATTTTTTTATTTCGTGACCTGAGGTCAGGTCGCAAGGTGACCTCTCCCATTGGAAAAGCACGGGGAAAAGCTGTCTTATGATCTAAAAGTCACAAAGCGATTGTAAATGCTCAGACTGCTCAGAACAGCGTTCTTTGCACCCTTTCACGGACCCCAGGGGTCATATTTGCCTTTTGACTTCTCCGATGTCACCCAAGGTCACCAGGGGTCAAAAACAGTATTTTGACAATAACGTTTGACCTAATTAAGCTAGAACGCTGAATCAAACATCATTGTGTATGTCTTGTCACTGGCTTTCATTTGATATAAGGCAAGGTCACTTTCTGACCTTTTGTTACCTCAGGTCATATCAGGTCACGAGGTGACCTGGAGGTCAAACCACTGGCGGGAGGTCATGACGTTCCACAAAGCAGACAAAGGTCTGGCATTTTCCTAGCAAGTGTACTTACCAGATCTCAATAGCTCTAATGGTATAATAGTTATGCCCAGTTTTCTTAAGCATTGCACATTTGAGTGAAAACAAGCTATCGTGACCTAATTTGATCTCTGGAAGTCAAACCATTGCCCTGAGCACTAAAACATGCGAAGTAATTTCTTACTGAATTCACGCGAGCTTTCTAATGCAGTTTGCAGATTTGCGCTAACCCCGATATGTTCGGAGTTAGAGGGGGGCATCGATGCCCCCGATGGGGCGAAGGTGGCACCGGACCCCCGGTGGGGCCCAGGTTAAATCACTCGACTTAGGACAAGGCTTCACAGGTGACATATATCGGACTGAACCCTCCAAAGTATTTTTCTTTCAGAACAAAGAAGTCTCTCCTGACCCACTTGAGAGTAGGTATGTCGGATCTAAACGGCCATCTGTATAAAATTCAAGGCACTGAATCTTCCCGCTGCGGCTGCGCATAGTTCTGTGAAGATCCAGAACATTTCTTATTGCAGTGCCCAAGGTACAACTTACAGAGACGGATCATTATGGATAGCATTAATGACACATTATACGGTATATTTGAAAATCTCACCGCAAACTAAAAAGAGACATCATTCTTCGTGGCAGTTCTAGTCGCGTGGTAGCTCAGAGGGTCTTTAGGTTTATAAAAGTCAGCCGCAGATTTGACCAACTGGACCAACTGGAGTGAACGCTAGAAAAAAATCATCGTGAGACGCCTGTGATCCGCTGGCGCTCGGTTTTCGGCGTAGGTCCCGTGCAGAGGTGGGGTGGGGTTGACTGAAATGCGGTGCTACCGTGTTCTGTAATGCCGACACCCGAGAGATGCCTCGATTCAGGCGCCCTGGCGCTTTTGAACCAGTTGGGAGTACCTACACATTGTCCGTGTGTTCATGTTTGTGTACTACACGTATGAGTATCAGCATCTTCCCCGTTCAGTTCTTGAAAAAATATATACCACTTACTCTCCCCTACCCGAAGACCAGATTTCGATTATTGCAACGTGATATACGACGGACACGTAACCATCAGCGACGCCCTAAGACTAGAAAGAATACAAAACCGAACAGTGTGACTGGTGATTGTGACTTCATGCAGGACACCGACCAAAAACTTGACGAGAGTTGGGTAGGGCTCTTTGAGAGCAAGACGAAAAATGTATAAATTTACAGCTTTCCACAACATGCAGAGACCTGATTCAACAGCTCTACAGTACATCAGGTCCATTCCTCCTCAGACGTGTCTGAATCTCACAGGTAAAGAGACCCGAAATTCGAGAATCCATACACTCCTTCTGACTAGAACATCCAATTTTCGAAGATCCTTCATACCTGCGGCTACAAAAAAATGTGGAACACATTGCCGAGAACTCTTAAAATGTCCCACTCATTCTAAGAGGAAATCGAAACGCATGGGCTCAGCTAACCAATGTTAGTAGTATAAGCACAAACTTAGCAACAAAATTCACACAACCCTACGGGTAGGCATGTATATCAAAACTTAACTCTCATATCTTTGAGTGTCAGCTCATGGACTCCCCTAATGTGCGTGCAACCATTGAAACTAAGCTTCGGATCATTTCATTTTATACTGAAGACTTCTTAACCATCTTAGGGCAGATCTTTTCAATTAACTACCAGTAATTCTTCAAATGAGCTTTGAACACTTCCCAAGTTGACAGAAATTGAAATAGTCTCATTTGGCTCAAGCTTGCAGAAAGATAAAACAATTGAGAAAGCTTGTGAATTTCATTTTTTAGAGATTCCCAAAGATTTAAATAAATAGAATGCATGTGCTATTTCTTGAGAAGAACCAACCCAAGAGATATGGCGGAGGCAGTGGCGAGAGGTCATTCAAAGGGACGGGCGGCGGACTCCCCTTCAACGGCTGGTACCTACAGGAACGCGCTCCCGCACTTAACCCTCGCGACCCGGTGAGGGGTGTTTGAACACCCCCCTTGAGTTTTTCCGGCGGCACGAAAAAACGGCGGCGCTTCGCGCCGCTATACTTAGCACATCTTATCCTTGATTAATTCCACATTTTTCTCAAATTGTTTAAGGCTGGGTTATTACAGGCAGGGGTAAAAAAAGTGTTCAGTGTGTCACCATTGAAAATTTAAAGCCATAAATGTGTCACCAGCCAAGGCTGCAAAATGTTGCTCTTTTCGCGTTAGCAGGATACAAATGTATAATCCTGGACCATCCTAGCTGTTGGAAAAACATTGCACGTTCAAATTACAGGCGTCAATTACAGATATGTGCTACGTTAATGGTCTTGAGGAAACATGTCGGCTAATATTTGTCACCTTACCCACCTTGGGCTGTCACCATTTTGAATGCCAACATGGGAGGTTTTTAGACCCCTGATTACAGGTCAGGTCACCAGTGAAGATCAAGTGACCTCACCTCCAAAAATGTTTAAGGTAGCATAAGTAAGAAATAGCTGAATCTACCGGATTGAAACTTATACCATATTATTTCCCCAGCAAGTGCTACAAAATGTATTCCGAAATTTCTCATATCGATGACCTAAGGTCAAGTACGGGCTATGACCTCTTAATTGGAAATACATGGGAAAAAACAGAAATTGGGCTGTAATTGGGTGGATACATCTGAGAATACGTTCATATTCTCAAAATCGTAGTATCCTGGGCCGCTTTTCAGGTACATGTTGCAATTTTTACCTGTGATCTCTGAGAGGTCATCGTGGGCTATTTAAGCAGTTTTCAGGCTTACGTCAATGACTTTGTATGAAATGATGATACAGCTTTAATTTTGATATCATTGCGTTTGGATTGCTATTGCGGGTGGATTGATATGCATTTTGACTATGCTAGGTTAAAAGTGAACTTGACCTGACCTAAGGTCAGGTCATTTTTCTGACCTATTATGGTCATATTATACATCATTAGATTTTCCGTGACGATAGGAAGCGAATAGTGCCTAAAAATGGTTCTAACTCAACTCTGTCAGAATCTAGAGCCCAAAAACTCTTCTCAAAATGCTACCTTCTTTGACCTGTCATGACCTCAATATTGACCTGAGCCAAAAAGTGACCCTATAGTTTCTTCATGAATTTTTATGAGCTATGCGCCAGCCTTGCCGTAATTCGCTATCCCGCATAGGGGCTGAATTCGAAGGGGGTGTTCAAACACCCCCTACCAGGGACGAGGTGGCACAGAGGCCCACTTGGGCACGGGTTAATAGGTCTTGACTTCGTGTGGCTGCATATTTATGTGTAGAGCATAGGTGTTGGATAGTTATCGTGTGGCATGGTGGGTTTTCATGGAACTACGAAAAAAGAACCCTTGAATTAAGCCCGTCCTGGGCTTTTGCTTCCATTTCAGCCATCGTTACTTATTTTCGGCCGTTAACCATTGCCCCAGTGGCGGGTACGAGCCACCTTCGCCCTGGTGGCTGGGGGGTAAAAAGACCCCCACGATATCAAAAACTAAGAGAGCTAGAAAAAAACGCAAAACGGCAATTTAAAGATCTTTGAAAATGATATCGAAAATATTTCGGTCATTTTACTCGTCAGGTCAATATCAAGGTCACCAGATGTCAAAATAGGTCAAAATCGCTAATATGGGGTGTACCAAGAAAATCTCACCTATCTCAGAAAGTATGACAGCTAGAAACATTTTTGAACACCATTCAAAAGCTCTTGAGTTACTCCTTCATTACAGTGGCAATGATTTTCGGGTCAGGTCAAAGCCTAGGGAGCTGCAGGTCACTAAACATTGGGAACGTTCTTGGGAATGTCCATAGCCACCCATGCATTAGGGCGTTTCGTTTTTCGCTAATAACTTCCAAACCAAACAATATACAGCCATAGTTGATGCACCATTGCAATCCTCTGGTCATTAAAATCGAATGATATATGATATTGCTATGTTTGTTCCAGTTTGAAATTTTACCTGACCCACGTCAACAGTTTGACCCAACTTGACCTGGTATAGTTATGATGCATATCATTTGACTTGCAGTGACGATACAAACATTTTGGTGACAAAATAAAAGTTATATCTTTGTTTATTCAAAATGTACAGAGTAAAACACCGAAAAATGCTTATTTGACCTAAGGTGACCTTTCAAAGGTCGCAAGTCAACACGTTTTGCATCAACTTCAAACAAGGGCTAAGAGCAAGTTGTAACCGATGTTCGAAGTTGATTCCATCCATACTTACTGAGAAAAGCTCATTTCGTGTTTTTCCCCATGTATTTGCAATGGGGAGGTCATGCTCTGCATGTACATGGTCTTTGGTCATCAATATGAAAAATCCCGGAACAAATGTTGTAGCTCCTGGTGGGCCCAATATGTGATTTGAGTTTCAACTTGATCGATTACCCCTCCTCTTAGTTATGCAGTCCTAAGCATTTTCTGAGGTGAGATTACTTCATCTCGTCTGGTGATCTGACCTGATATGACATTGAGCTAATATCTTCAGAAAAGATGTAAAAAATGAAGGAACAGCTAGACTAAGTTGGGCGGCGCTGCGCGCCGCCGGTTTTCGGTCACTTTGGAAAAACCCGAGGAGGGTCTAAAAGACCCCCACCTGGGCGAAGGTTAAATAAGAAATTGACATCATCATATCATCATCATGTTCTGCTGCAGTTTGTCTTTAAATGCATTGTCAGCTTTTCGTTTCACTTCGCCGGCAGCGAGATAAAAGTAACCAAGTTTTATGGGAATCAAATCATTTTGGAGAGGGATATTTTAAGACACCGACATATTTGAAGGTAGGGGAGGCCAGGGGTAGTTGCATCACGGGTTGAATGTGAGAATGCCTATAGCTGGAATATCATACATCAGAGAATGATGCAAAAAGGCTCAGAAGAAGCATTTTGTGTATAACCTACCTCGAGAAGAAATAATCCGATATTGATATATTGGTCCGGAGCAGAACTCATATTGAATATTAATTTCATAAGCCGAAAGTAAAAAGTATTTGCACGTTCAAAATCATTCACGAAGGCAATGCGCCCATATTTTTAAAATTTAGGCCATATATTAAGAACGGAAAATATTAGAGAGGAAACGAACTTAAAAATGTCACGGTAGGCCAATTATCCCGTTTAAAAATATCTATAGGCGGAAAAGTAGCCAACAAAAAAATGACAGATTTTTTCATCACCTGCTCTTCGCGTTCATTTTGAACGTCGCAACCTGCCCCGAGAAGCTGCTTCAACCAGCCCCGGAGCCAGGGTAATTTGCATCCGCCGCAGAGCTATTTTTGAAGGTCCCCATTGTCACAATAATGTGTAAGAAAATAAAGTATTCCATACAGGGCGCCAACAACCCATCCTTTCGAATGACAGTCTCAAATAATATATATGTATAGCCATTTGGCGACTACGGACAAAGACGCAAAACTGATTCAACCAGACCCAGTCTTCCCATACTACAAAATAAATTGGGCTAGATAACCTGAATCGTTTTGTATGCATTGATTGTCGATATTTTTGTTTTGCAAATGTACTTAAAAACTTGGTTGCGTTAGATCGTATTCGTCTGGGATATCTTGAGCTTGTTGAGTATCTTTCATGACGCCAGTCAGTTTTCGGATGTATTTTCGGAACTTTCGAACCTCATGTGTTAACGAAATAAAAATATATGTAGTAAATATATTCAGACTTATCTGCTTCGCATACCTACTGTCTAAGACCTATTTCAGTTATGGATGAGACAAACCAAACAAAATTGTTCATGACAAAATTGTTTCATGTTCCAATGCGTTCGACGTCATACCGTGACCGATGGAAACTGCTCGCTTAGAGGGAAACGGGGGAAACATAAATAGTGAGAATCTAGTTTTTATGGAAATCTGGGGCAGATTTGAGGATTCTATAGAAGACAGCAAAGGTCTCTCCCTTCTCCTACCCACTGGGTTCACCAGTGTGTATGTCTGCATATTTTTCTCGCCTTTAGTCAAGTATAACACGGGGTCAAAGTTCAAGGTTGAAACTGTCCAGGCTGACCTACTCAAAGAGCGAGACAGCACAAGGTTCGAGGAAAGAATCATGAGCGGTGAATACCGAGCATTCCAGAGGCATTCCACTCCTACTTTTGTTGTTTACTAGCGTAGTAGCATGATAAGAGAATGCGTAAAACCGTATGCGGGTTAACGCCCACACTGGAGAAGAGTTTGGCACTAACGTGCACTGGAGGAGGGGGGGGCTGGGCAGACCAACCGAGCACATTCATCAACTCACAAGTTCGAGAGATTATCACTTTGCCTACAGAGAATATTACCTTACACTTAACCCGCGCCCCACCGGCGCGAGGGTCTGGCGCCACCTTCGCCCCACCGGGGGCCATCGATGGCCCCCCTCTAACTCCGAAAATATGGGCGTTAGCGCAAATCTGCAAAGTGCAATAGAAAGCTCGCGTGAATTCAGTAAGAAATTACTTCGCATATTTCAGTGCTCAGGTCAATGGTTTGACCTCCAGAGGTCAAATTAGGTCAAGATCGGCTATTTTCACTCAAATATGCAATGATTAAGCAAACTAGGCATAACTCTTATGTCATTGGAGCTATTGAGGCCTGGTAAAGTACATTTGATAGAAAATTGCCAGCACTTTTTCCGCTATGTGGACCGTAAAGACCTCCCGCCAGTGGTTTGACCTCCAGAGGTCACCTCGTGACCTAATATGACCTGAGGTCACGAAAGGTCAAAAAGTAACCTTGCCGTATATCAAATAAAAGCCAGTGACAAGACAAACACGATGGTGTTTGTTTCACCGCTCTAGCTTAATTAGGTCAAAAGTTATTGCCAAAATACTGTTTTTGACCTCTGGTGACCTTGGATGATCTTGGGAAAAGTCAAAGGGCAAATATGACCCCTGGGATCCGTGAAAGGGTGTCCAAAACGCTGTTCTGAGCAGTCTGAGTATTTGCAATCATTTTTGTGGCTTTTATATCATGAAACAGCTTTTCCCCATGCTTTTCCAATGGGAGAGGTCGCCTCGTGACCTGCCCTCAGGGCACGAAATCGAAAAATCCCGGATATACACCTTGTAGACTCTGGAGGGGTCATAAAGTGTAGGAAGTTTCAAATCGATCGACTTTGAAATGTAGCTTTTACAGAGCTCTAAAGTTGAAGTGAGGTGACCTTGGTTGACCTCGTCTGGTGACCTGACCTTGGGTGACCCGGGGTAAAAAATTTCAGGGATGATGGGAAAATGATGCAGTGAGAGGTAGAGCCCTCAACCGCGGTGCTGCGCCTCGTCGTTTTTCTGCTATCCCGGAAAAACCTTAGGGGGGCCATCGATGGCCCCCGGTGGGGCGAGGGTTAACTTGGAAAGGAAAAAGTTTCGTCGTCGACTCGAAGCTAGGAAGGGCATTACCCTCACAATCGTAGAGTTGGGTGGAGCAGCCCCCCCTCACTTCCTCACGGTTCCTGCGCCTATGCTTATAAGATGTAGAATCATGTGTTCTGTGCGTTGTGTGATATGCAGCCAAAGTTGCGAAAACGTAGTACGTAGGTGAAAAACTGCACACGAAGCCTTGATCGTTATTCGTGAATTAATTATATTCTCAAACCATACTGAATTACGATGGGCGTCTGCACATCCTGTCTCCAAGGCGTCTGGACATCCCGTCTCCACGCCGTCTGGACATCCCGTCTCCACGCCGTCTGGACATCCTGTCTCCACGCCGTCTGGACATCCTGTCTCCACGCCGTCTGGACATCCTGTCTCCACGCCGTCTGGACACCCCGTCTCCACACCGTCTGGACACCCCGTCTCCACGCCGTCTGGACACCTTGTCTCCACGCCGTCTGGACACCATGTATCCACGCCGTCTGGACATCCTGTCTCCACGCCGGCTGGATACCCTGTCTCCACGCCGTCTGGACATGCTGTCTCCACGGCGTCTGGACATCCTGTATCCACGCCGTCTGGACATCCCGTCTCCATGCAGTCTAGTGCTATCACCTGGCTGTGATTTGTCCCAAACAGATTATAACATGCCGAAAAACGAATGGGCGAACAACGGACCCTATACTGCCGTAATCTGGGGATTCTTCCGATTTCCGATGCTCGTTCAATGCCCGCACCACAGTCTTCTACCCGGCAAATGGCCGGCGCCTTCCAAGAATTACCACCGTGTGTCCAGTGTCTCATGTATGGGCCCATGCCGTCTGTATGCTGCCCAGAATACCACGCTTTTAAGCGAGGGGGTTTGAAATGAGCGCCGAAAGCGCCGCGCTCAACACAGAGAGGCTGAGGGAAGGGCGGCGCCCTTGTTCGGCCGCACCTGACCTCTCACAAAGGTACCGCTGACGCGAGCCCGGCGCCCCCGCCGGACCGCCCCCGGAAGGATTACGAGGGCGCGCTCTGAAGTCGCGCTGGCCCCTCCGGCGTGCCGGCGATGGTCTGAAAGGATGACGGCCTCTTTGATCGTCGGGTTTTTGGTAGACCACGAAGCGAGCGGATGGCTTCTTTGGAGTTAAGTCAGAGTTGTATAAAAACTGATGCTATCCGGGCCTAGTATTGAACACTATGTATCTCTGTTCAGGGTCAAATATGGACAGATGTTTGCTAGTTTTCGGCACAAATCGGCAGTCACTTAGAAGGGTTATTTCAAATTTATAAAGCATTAATATTCTGTCATTATATTCCTAAATTATGCGTCACTTAATCTATGCTGCACGCAAACTTATGGAATATTAACAAAATATTGTAAAAATGTGGAACATATTTCCAAGTTCATGCTCCATCGCTCCACTATTTTGCCTAAATGAGAGTATATGGAGCTAAGGCTCACTTTGGACCTCAGTTCTGGCTGTGCCGAACATCAGCCGAGCCGAGCAGTTCTCCTCCATATTTGTGGCGCCAGCTCCGCTGTCTCCGGGGGTGGTCTTGAGGGTGGCATCAAGATAATCCTCCCTTTATCGAGATAATCCCCCAGGCCCCACACGAAGCTTTGCCAAGAGAGCACTCCCTCGGCGTACTCTGTCGGCTAGTCTGGGTTGTTGACGATATTTCCCACCCTCTCTGCTCTCTATCCAAACACTACCACCCACGAGAAAGGTACTAGCAAAAGCCGTTTTGGAAATCCTGAGGAAAACTTTAGCTAGAAGTGGTCCCGTCTGGTGGTAATTTAATAAATAATTTTTGGGGCTTATCGACGCACCAACTACCAGGTTCATATGGCGTCGCCAACTCTTTCCCTGTTGGAAGGGTTTCTCGGGAGCCAGCTCGCTCCTTGTTCAGGGAAGCCGCCGGGCCTTGAACCCGGGTCGGCTGAGTGTAAGCCAGTTACGCTGACCACTCTACTACCGCGCCCCCTCGTGGTAATTTAAGAAAGTAAAAAAAACAAGTTACATTATATCATAATTCGGGAACCCTGCAACGCCTGAATTGTAGGATAAGCTCTGTGTGTGCCGAGGATACTGCATGTGTGTGCCGGATTTTAGTCCATGCAGATAAAAAGCACAGGCATCACCGCTCCACCTGATGCCGGGAAGCTACAGCTCACAAGCAGCACTTACCCAGCAGTAAACCGGATACGAACAGAGCAGTTTGTAACGGGACATCCATCGCAGTATTATTTTCGCCTGACTTGGTCCTCACAGGTCTGCCCGTTTTCTTTTACTTCTTGTGACAAATCGCCTCCTCAGTGGTGCGCTCGGTTCTATGGGAGCCGTTTCCGGCAGTGATTGTCACCCCTGAATGAGGGCATCGTGAAGTCATGCAGAAGCCTCAGGCAGGAAGGAAAGGGGATCGGCGGGTATAAGCTCTGAATTGGCATGCTCCAATGCTTCGCTGTTGTTTTTTTCCGTTGCATTTGGGTAAACGGAAAGATTGGAGAATAAAAACAGAAGAAGGCATTTCTTTAATTCGGAAAATTGGGCCCTGCTGGTATGGAGTGTGGTACAATTCCAAAGCATTCTTAATCCACGATTTCTGATAAAATTTCATACAATTGCTTGGCAAATGAGTTCAGATCTACATCGGCTTTTATAGCTCTTCAGCTGG
The DNA here is from genome assembly GCA_034440635.1 of Lepas anatifera. Lineage (NCBI taxonomy): Eukaryota > Metazoa > Arthropoda > Thecostraca > Lepadidae > Lepas > Lepas anatifera. The sequence continues at coordinate 59,325 of JAOTON010001997.1, read as the reverse complement.
AGTGGCAAGGTGACAAGATGAATCGACTTTTACTGCCCGCGACAGCCCTGAGTGGAGACAAAAGAAACTAGCACTCAAGGTGAAGTAATGCACTCCAAAGACACTTAATGTCGTAAAACCAATAGTTATCTGAAGCCTCCCACTTCTACGTAGATATTGTCCCAGGGTGAGCTTTACAGGAAGCTCTCCAGCTCAAACGCAATTGCTCTCTAAGCCCTTCTAAGAGCTCCATTGCCTCGGCATCACCCTCGGGACTGACCGGACACAGGGCCCGACGGCCGGGGTCCGCCAATCCTGACAAATTGTGACACGCCCGCTTAGCGTCAGTTCTGGGACATTCTTAGTGTGTCTGTTACACTCAGGTATTGAGCCACGTCACGTTCTGGCAGTTCTGAAGTCGAGAGTGACCCCTGGTCCCCGAGACGGCACTGAGGCGACCGCGGCAGGAGGTGTAAGCCCCGTGAGAAGGCTGGCTGGTCCGGACCGCTCGGAGAAGACGCATCCCTCCTCTCACTCCCACTCGGCACAGGTCCATTAGGACTGATGCGTTTTTATTGTGCGGAGAGCTGTTGTGAGTCATTGTGGGGCGCCTCGTGATCGGCAGTGCAGTGAGGGGATCAGGAATCCGGCCGACGCCACTGACAAATGTTTGCCGGCGTGGGAGGTGACGGATTAGGACGTCGTTAATTTGTATGCCGCCAGATGGACAGCGAGATCTCTCTGCCTAATACTAGTCAGATTCAAGCAAATTTTGGTGTTTTAACAGAGATACTTAGGGAGTTATGAGCGTTTGGAATTCGTATCGTAAAATGTATACAAATAAAAGAAGTGAGAGCTTGGATTATGCCTCATTTTTGTTCATACACCTGGACATAACTGGTGCTGGTGGCAGGGGTTGGGGCGTCGCCACCATGGGGGCCATGGCCTTGATGACCATCGATCCATGGGGGCTTAGTCCCTATGAAATTTTGGAAGACTTTTTCCTCGGCTCCCCTTTCAATGCTGGAAACATATAATAGTCTCTAGAGCTTTATGGACTAGCAAGGGTTACCCACAGGTAAAGCAGACTACATATTGGACGTTGGAGCACCACTGCACCTAAGGACAACTCGCGCCTGAGGCTGGCCAAAACTCATTATAGGCTGTTGGTACCCTCAATGCTGGTAAAACCATATTATACGGGGTAAATAAGCCCGCAGATTTCAAATACGATGGAAAAATTGACACCTTTCACCTGAAAGATGATGAAAACGGAGATATACCTTAGTCATCAATTGGTCTGCGATATCACAGCAACTTCATTATACCTGCCTAGCAATAAAAGCTCATTTGCAGTCTAAATGATCCTTGTTATTCACTCTACAGAATGAAAACGAAATCCACCCGACTTACATGTATATTCTATCCCTCGAAATGACAGCACAACTAAACAAATTGGCTCTGAAAATGTTTCACAAATGTTAATCATACACATGTCGCACAACCGTGCATCTCCTCCATTTGTCCTCCACTCTGCATGAATAACAGGAATTCAGCAAAAGGAAACTTTTATTAACACTCGCATTGGAGAGGAGTCTGGCACTAACGCGCACTGGAGGGGGCCTGGTAGCCCCCTCGCCTAAGATCTCAGAAACTAAGATGTATATAAAACGCCGCTTGGGGTGAGTGGGGCTATGGAGATCTACATAATGAAGAATTTCCTTGACCTAGGTCAGTATCTTCAAGGTCAAACGAGGTCATAAAGGTTCAATCTTGGCCATGCTGGGGACAGAGTGGAAAATTCCGTTTGTATGCGGGAAAAGGGCGGGAATGATCTAAAGACGGACCAGGGTCATAGAGGGAAGGTTGCAAAGAACCTTTCCTACTATTTTGGGGGTCAAGATTATTCAAGGTCATTAAACTATAAGGTCACAATATGGTATACTACAGATAATGTACATTATGACTAGCACTATTGCAACTGTTTGGTGGGAAATAGGGAAATAGGATTGATCTTTCCCAATTACCTTTGACCTTGACCTTGACCTTTTCATTGAGGCACCTTAACTATGACGTCATATCATAATATACGTCAGACCGGGTAACGCCATCTGACCGGAAGTATTAAGGTCAGTGACCTTGAAGTTGCTGATATGACCTTGAACTGTGACATTTGACCTTGACCTTTATATAAGGTGCCCTTGACATATCATCCCGGCTATATGGTATTATGACGTCACCACTCGGTCTCAATGTAAGTGAACTGGTCCGACCGCGAGATAACGGCGATCTCAAAATACAGGTCAAACTTTGAAAACCTTTAAGTCAACAAATTATCGAACGATTTTCAAGATTTATTAACCAATCAACGTGCTATTGCATTCCGTTAAATTTGGCCATAGTTTTTTCGGCTACGAGCAGTTCTCCGGCCACCTTGGGAAAAACCACCGAGCGGCCAAAATAGAGCCTCTTGAGAAATCTCAATCCGCTTCGCTCCATGAATTTCGTCCTGCGGCTCTAACAGGTATGGGCGTAGCCAGGATTTCGCTCAGGGGGCGCTCCGAAAAGGGCCCCTGCGACAGCGCCAAAAGGGCCCAGATGGGTACGGATAACGGGTAAAAAATCGGGATGGGAGCGGGTAAAAAGGGCCCTGCTTGTTACAGAATGGAGTGCTGAGAGGGCTTAAGAAGGCCCTGTCTGGTATAAAATTTCAAATTTGGTCACAGAGCATAGTGCGGGCGAGCCACGTGTCGCGCGGCTCGTGTCCTCAGGGGGCCCTTCGGGCCTTCAGGGGCGGGGGCAGCTGTCCCTGCCGCCCCCCCTTGGCTACGCCCCTGCTGACAGGTGTGGGGGCCTCCGAGGCCCCCTCCAGTGTGCGTGTTAACTCACAATTGTGTTTATAACGAAACGACAGTAAATCAAATAAAGTACAACCTCTCCCCCTTCTGCAACCTGACTGTCATCCGCTCCATACACCAGCAGAGGATTTTGCTCTTGTGGCTGACCAGAGGCACGAGCCTTTCGTTGACGTGCCTCTAATTATTATTGAATGAAGTTCGTGATAACTGGGTCTCTGGTTATCAATAGGTACCGAAACTTACCGGTGATTGTGTGTATTCGAGACGTTTTTCGAGCGTGTTTTACCCGATAGAGGTGAGACTGTTTGTGTTGCTCCTGTTGTGCCTCTTCACTGTACATCCCGATGGGAAGACCGAATTACATCAGCACCACGAATGAGAAGCTTATGCAGAGACACTGGCATATAGAACCAAGGATAGAGACCACGAAAGAGCACAGCAGTTTCAATATCCTATGCCTAAGATTTATCCGGGTCTACTTTTCTATGTGACGAAAGCGCCCTCAGAATGGTGCCACAACGCTGGAAAAGGGTGATATCCACTCCTGTGATTTGGATTAGTGTTGCTGGGTTACTGAAGGCCCGACATGCCGTGTTACCATCGTTGGATATACCGGAGCCACCAGTACGAGGCACGTCCACTTCAAGCCCCAACTTCTTCCTGAATTATTGTTCAATTCGCAAGTTTTCAGTTTTGAAAGTTTCTCTGTTATTTTCTTGGACTGTCCACAATTTAAGCTTCAGCCTATACCCTATATGTAAAACACGCTCGAAAAGACGAATCCATGCATGGAGCGTAGATAAGCCAAACTGAAATGTGCTTGTGTTCTTTACACGTGTTGCATGCAGCTCAGCGTCGTTCATACATTTAGGAGTTGCACCACGAATGTTGCAGGTCGAGCTAGGTCTGTCTGTAAGCGCGTTTACAACATTTCTATCAACCGTGGTCAGAGCAAAGTCATGATGTATAATTACTTTTGTACCATTGACATCTATGTCCGTCGGAGAGAGTTGTTTTATTTGTGTGGAAAAGTGTCCCCGTTCTGAGCGAGTTACATCAGTAGTCTCCTTCACATGTGCAAGTGGAGGAGGCGACAGTTTCTGATGGAAGACGGCTTTGAGTTTAGCCGCACCTGCCTCTCACCAACACTCGAGTGACCCGAGAGTTGTGTAAAATACACTTCCGTCTTGGGAAATGTAGGAGGAAGAGATGAGGCAGCGTACTTTTGTTTATCAACTGATTGGCCTGTCGCGCCATCAAGTCCCCACTTACTTTGGAGTCTTCCCTGAACAGTCGGGATGCCCTGGGAAGAAGACGGCTGGTCATCACAGATTTGTTGTAGAAGCTCACCTTCTACAGCAAGAAGCCGCCTACAGGTGCGGTCTAGCAGAGCCTGAAGCGCTGCTTCTCCGCTATTTTCGCTCAACTGAAGCGTCCCGGAAGAGGGATAGCAACGTTTTCGCGGCTCGGGCCTTTTCATCGGCAGGGGAAAGTTTTGCTGAAGCCGCTTCGTTGGTCACTTTTCTACCCACCTGGTATCCGTGACGACTCAGGTCGGCTGCAACGCACACAGCCAACGTCTCATCGTCACTCGCACATCACACATTCTTCTGCCTAGCGGCTTCCCGTATAGCTGGGCGTATTTTAACTAGTCTGCCTGGGGAGGCTGCCCTCTCTTTGAGCACAGTGGCAAGAACTGAGTGTTGTTCTGCGCGAGCTCTTTGAGGAGCTGCCTGAACTAGTTGAACAGTCCCGTGCTCTTTTGCGATCTCCGAGGATAAGCCTCGCGGGGATTTGCGGGTCGTGTCATCGATCATCTTTTTCAGACGTCCGCCACAGTTCGCAGATGTCGCACCAAACTCGTCCTCAAGTTTCCCTTTGACTGGCACAGTCAGTACAAAGTGCCTGAAAGGGTATGAGAAAATGTATAAGGAAATGATATTGTGTTAAGGTGCATAACTCCAACCAAAAATGTAACAACAAGCGTATTGCTTATTTCACGCTCATCCATATAATCGTAATGCCGTTCGACTTTCACATTTTCGGGTCTTTCGGGGTGGCAACAAATATGACAGTGAAAGGTCTTAAAAAGACATTGATTCCACGCATGGCAAACAAGAAAAGTAGTGTTATGCAATAATTTTGCAATTCATACCATGAACACCATAATACGTTTGAAAAGGTATCGAAATTAAAACTCAATACTGACCTGACAAAAACTCCGCCTTGTTGTCCAGAAATCTTTCTTCAGTGCGTCTATGCAGCTTCCACTTTCTCTCGATTTTGCTAACGTAACGAGACACCACGAGTCTAATATAGGTACAGCCCAGTGCAATTGAATCTGTACACACTAGGCTCAGAAGTTTTTGTTATAGTGTGAGCGAACTACTGCTTGAAGAATCGTGATTAAACATACGTTTGTGTGTTTTGCTCCCACCTATCGATTACGTGCCCACTTATACTCAGCAGCCACATATTTTAACAATTAATGGCCAAAAACTAAATTGTCAAGAGTCAGTCATCAAAAGCGTTTTCTGCAAATTATTTTCAAACTACGAATCTGGACCCCAGTTTTTGGGACAATGTCAAAAGCAACGGGCAAGACACACATGCTGTATAGTTCATCGTTGCCGAGGGAGCAATAGTTATCCAGAATCTAGCCAAAATCTGCCGAGCCTAGTATGTACAGATTCAATTGCAGGGGGCTGTACATACCTTTCGGCACCTTCGGATATCTCCACCAGGTCACGCTCGAAAGCTTCTCTTAAACACTTCAGGCCGATGTCTAGGCTAGTGCTGATTTGTGCTGAAAGAGCATTTGCATTCTCTGAAGGCACTGAAAAGCTTGTGGACGCTCAATCGCACCTCCATGGTCAGGGCCAGGATTTGAACTGGGCTGGATATTCCCCATGAACCCTCAGACGCCAGAGTAAACACAATTCCAGTCATATTTTGTCAGCAGAAAGGGATAGATAAGACACGCGTCCTGATAAGGCACGTGCAGTGGTGACGCGCTCCTGCGTGCGCGCGACCCAACGACGAGACGCGCCGGGTCGGGGTGCTCGACCTAGCGACGAGACGCGCCGTATCGGGGCTGCGCCGACCGGTTCGCATCACCATACCAAATTGGGTCACAGTAGTTAACACGGCACCGCCTAGGCGTAACGCCCCGAGCAAATGCCAGGGGCTTCATTCAGTTCCTTCCTAAATGAAAGAGGGTGCGCTTAGGTCAGCAACAAGAGCTGACATTTCCCATATGGCAAGGTCGGGCCACTGAGCAGGTCAAGAAGGCCCCGTCCCCGCGAAATAAGTGGTGTGCAGACGCCCCTCTAATGGCCGAAGAGGCCCCTGGCGTCAAGGACGCGTACTTGATTTACATTTAAGGACCCTGACGTACATACATACCTGGGAGGCCCCTGGAAAATAGAGGTTAGCAATTGGCGCAACTAGATTTGTTGAAATTCTATGTATAACAAAGCTGGTAACCTGACCCGCCTCAGTGTGGAGGCTGCAATAGCTCGCAGGGCTCCCTCAGGACCAGGGATATGAGGCCTACTTGGAATCTGGAATCTGACCCCAAGGAAGCCGCTCGTGGCGACGCCCCTGGTAGGATTTGAATGAACACGCACTCTGACACGAATGGAGCGAGGTGGTTTGCAGTGCCGCTGTATATGGCCCACCTTCCGTCTCATGGCTATTTTCTCTCGTCAGTACCGAGCTTCCATCTCGAAGTTGTGGTCTTTTTAAATTGGAAAGGTTCAGTCAATGACCTAAATCTTTCAAATAGGTGTCCATATATATATATATATATATATATATATATATATATATATATATACATATAGAGTGCTGGAAGATGGAATTTGTGAGGTGATGGAAGGGTGCTGGAAAATGAAACATGTCGGGTGCCCTCGACGTGCAACACGAAGAGGGCAGCTCTCCAGATTTTATAGGTCTTGCAACCGGGGAGGTAGGAAGCTGAGGGCTAGATCCCATTTTCCATCAAAAAGATCTTCTGAGCTTAGCCAGATTAACAAAGAATTGAAAAATATTGTGGGCGGCATTAGGAAAAGATAAAGTAAGGCCTTATCCAAAGATTTCGTGGTTCATAATGGATAGTTTTCTGTTAAAAGGAGGCTGAAGGTTCATCGAACCTTAAAGGCAATGTGGCACCTTGGTCGAATCCTGGAATTTAGTGTTATTAGGCGTACTTTTAGTAAAAAATAATGAAACCACTCACGACCTCTCTGGAAAATGTACAATAATCTCAATATTTGGTTTTTAAAAATACTCCTCTAGAAAAAGAAATTAATATCAGCATGTGGATGATGTCACGATCTGGCAACCACTACCATACTTGAAACGCTTCAAGGGCTCATTGGCTGATCAGCTCATCAGCTCATTGTGACGTCAGCATATGTCGTCACACCAGCAGCTCACAACAAGTCACCAGCGTCACACCCCCGTCAGCCGCCGGCGACGGGGGCTGAGGGGGCTGGTTTCAGGTAGGTTTTAGCTTTTTTCTACGGAAATATCAAGTTCCAAGACAAATTAGATATGGAGTACCGGGTTTTCCGACCTGCTTTACAACTTGGCTATCTCAGTTAAAATCACGTTGTGAAGGTGCCACATTCCCTTTAAGGCTTGGCTGAAGGCAATCCAGCTGCCGAATATAAGGCGTATAATCGTACCATTAGCGTAAGGGCCTTCTCTATTCGTTGAAGATGCGTAGAATACATCCGTGAGCAAAACAAATTACATCGTCAGTCCCTACACTACCTCTTCAACATAGCGCTACGGCGTTACTTTGAACTGAGGAGGGGCCACCGGGGCACGGTGCCCCTCTCCCTTAAATCATACATTTTGACAATAACACTATGGCTTCGACTGGAAAAAATGAGTTGAAAGGTCCGTGGTGCCCCCTCCCCCTCCCCGCCTGAAATTCGGACGTTCCACCGGCACTGTGTCCATGTGTATATTGTGAATCGATGTCTGAAATACCCAATGGAATATAGATGGAATCGAATGCACGAAAGAACCTATATAGCTCTGCGTCCTCGGTGCAGCGATGGCGGAGCAGCAGGATTTCATGGGGAAGGGGGTCGAATAGGATGAACTTTTCAGCCCATTTCTTTTCAGTCAACACCTAGGATTAATGTTAAGGTTTTTCCATAGATATCTGCTATAACTAGAGAGGACATCCTCAACAAAAGGGCAATACCACGAAGTCAAAATTGAAAGTTTTGTTAGTACAAATATGAGCCAGGTTATTTCGAGAATCACGTGATAATTTCAACGAGAATTCTTGATTTAGCTCACGACAAAATAATTTTCGCAGAGGAAGTCATTATTCAGTGCGGGGATTCGTGGCACATTAGATCGTTGCCATGACAACCCTTTGTTGAATTGTGGGAATTGAGGTAAATTGAATACCATTAGCATAGAGGTATTTCAGTAAACAGTCGCGAGCTTCCCCACAGAGGTTCAGATTTGTATTAACAAAACGTTCAATTTTGACGTCCACACAGGTGTGCTGTCCTCTCTAGTTACAAGATTAGTAGAGGCTCTAGTTATAGTAGATCTCTATGTTTATAACAAACACATAGTTTCGGGCTCAAATGATGAATGAAGATTAGTTTTAATCCCAGATTTAAAAGAGAATAACAAATATTTCTACCAGAATTGATCAAAAAGTGGTCGACATATGGGCTTAGATTGCAAGTGCACGATGTTGCCTCCTATGACCAAACTACAGCATATCTGCACATTATCAGTTAACGTACCTATGGACCTTAAGGTCTTCAACCATATCTACCCTCCAGCATCTGTCCTCTCCCTCTCTTCTCAAGATTTTTGCATGCGCCCTTTCCACAGTTCATAACACCACTGAACTTTTCCATGCATAGCGGGCTCGCATTCTTGGCAAATTTGCGTCCGTGAGTGGCATGCCGCACTATTCTTTCCCGTCCAGTCCATCTGGGATTAACTAAAGGCGTACAAAAACGAACGTCATGAAACCGACATCACAAATGACAGGAAGTTGAGCCGCTAATCTCCGGGGGCGCAACACCCCGAGCGGGCCCTTGGCGTGGTGATGATCCCCGCTCGTCGACGCGTTCGACCGAGCCTGATCTCTCGTCCCCCTATTCAGAGTGCCACCGAACTGGCGGCCCCTCACTGAGTGAATGGACTCCGGACATGCGCGCCCGGGTGTCCGCGGTGTATGGGACAAGGTGTTCGCTTTAATTGAACAATTGGGATTGGTGAGTGTGCGCGAGGGAGCAGTCGGCATCGGGCTTTGATGAGGACTAAGGTATCCAGAAATAATGTGTGAAAAGGTATGTGGAGTTCATTTCATCACACGAGTTGACGGCTTCATGCCCCTGTCTAAGGAAACGCTTTCACGCGTTGCCAAACGCGGTCGCCGCTTCAATGCTCCCGGAATCCTGGACAAATTGGTTTAATGCTGAATGGATGCCTGTGGTTTACATCCTGAGAATGCTCGAAATACTTGTGAAGAGCATCTGAGTATCGACAATGCTGCTATATGGCATGATTATTTCATCCGGATTACCGTGCTGTAATCATGTCTTTTGTCTCGCCATTTCTTTCAAACCGAAAAATAACAAAGGAAAGGTATTTGGCTTCCAAGATCCCTGTTCTGAATGCGTGGCACATGCTGTTAAGTGGGTACGTAATTAACTCCTATCGTCGCCGCTGGTTTGACACACGTCTTGTCTCAGTCGTGTCGGCAACATTGGTCAGTGTTAGTCAGTTAGTTAAGGGCTTTTAATAAGGCATTCTTTGCAAAGCACCTTTGCCCACTGTTGTGTTGTGTATTGCGCCAGCATTGAAATTCGTGCGCCAGATTTGTAAAAGTTCCAATTAACTGCCGACAGCAGCGTTGCATAAATATATTGTGTTATCAGAACCGACAGCGCTGCATTGTTTTGATTCGTCCTTAAATAAACAAAACTTGCGGCTTAAACACGTGTTTATGAGCATGGTGTTAATGGTGACTTACAGTCCGACGCAACGCCCGCCTCTTAAGTGTGGGGGAGAATTTTTCGGGAGGGGTGTTTACTTTAATGTAGCAGAACAAAGGGGCGAAACTCATTTCAAGGAATGGGTCGTGAAGTGTAGCAACACTTGCGAAGGAAGAGGATTGCTACGGCAGAAATGTCGAGCCTTGGGCACAGGTAGGATTTAAAAGGGTACTTGCCAGCGCAAAAGAGGCTTGCCAGCGCAAAGGCTGGTGTTTTCTAATTTTGTTCCCTGTTATCGAATGACCGTTTTGCTTACGTTACTCGAGTTCCTCCATTGACAAATAATAATTTTGGGCAATTAGAAGCAACCGCAAGCACCATGACGTGATGCCGCGGGTCTTTATCCTGCAACCAGGAGGTGAGGTTGTTGCACCCCCTCCGGCTGGGTAGCCGCCGCATAGAGGAAGAGAGAAGGGTAATAGAACAGATAGAGTGTTAGGGAGGGGTGTGAGTCGGTTAGTTCTGAGTCTTAGATATGATTAGTAGTTAAGTAGTCCTTAAGTTAGGGTTAGTTGGTTAGCAAACATGAACGGATGGTTAGTTAAGGTTAGTTTGTTAGTTGAACGTTTTTTTGTTAGCCTATGGTGGGAACTATTCTGAGTCTACCAGTTTATCATACCTTAGGACCAGACATTTATAGCCTAGTTTGAAGCACCTATTGTTGAAATTTGTCAGGGGGACGTCTATAGTGTAATTGCTATTTCTGATATGAGGGGTGTTCTTCGGATGCAGGTATTTTTAATACCTGCCACCATAGACGTTTGTCGGTACGATCAGATAAAGTTTTCGAGCCTAGTAGCCTTCAGGAATGTAAAGAGCTTGCCCAGCAGCTCAGGGTGATCATTGCCGAGAAGAGTGGAGAGGTTTACTGGGATATTTCTGATGCGGCAATAATCTAGCATGGGCTGCCTATGGGCGTCGTGCTGGGGACAGTCGATGAGGATATGGTATGAATTTTCCATAGCAGAGCAGGTAGCAACCACAGGTACCTACACGCCCATAGGCATTTAATTTGGTGTGTCCGCTTCTGAGTTTGGTCAGGATGACCTCATGCCGGCGACTGTTTTGATTGAAGCTGGGCCAGTAGCCGATGTTAGGTTTCGTATGGAATAAATGGGCGCTGTGGTAGTCATTTTGGAGGTATGTATGTACTTCCGGATATGGTTTTGGAGGAGAGCTTTGCTATCGCCTCCAGACCATTTGAGAGGTGCTAGCTCTCTGGGTTCTAGAGACTTTTGGCCTTCTCGGCGGCTTTTTCATTTCCGAGAATTTTGCAGTGGCCCGGGATCCAAAGAAAAGAGATATCTGGGATATCGTCGATACCCTTCTGGATGACCGCTGCTACATAGGTCAGTGTCAGTGTGCAGGGCTATATATTAATTAACCGTGTTTTTCCACTGTTAATCCGTAACCAATGGCAGCAGGCACGTCGAGTCTTCACTCGCTTCCAGTGCCTACTTTTTGCTGGACCTCTGGGCACGTAAGTTCCCCGACTGATGTGATTGGTCGGCTGAGTTGGATGCCCCGCCCACAGTTCCGGGCTGGACCATTCAGAGTCCCAGCTCCGAATCTCGCTGGTATGTGCCTCTCCTGAGATCTCTCGACACGAAGAGGGTCATCTTCAGCAGACACTGTGGCGTTGGAGGCTGAAGTGTGGGGTTCACGTGTGAGTGGTGTAGCTCAAAAGCTGGTGGGAAAGGCTTCTGAACTCGTCAAACTTTATTTTGAGTGGTAGACTTGGAGACATTTGAAAACCCCCGTGGGTTGCAGGCTGACTAAGCAATGTACATCACGGCCCTTCTTGATCGAGCCTACCCAGCAATGGTTCCGGCGCAAATGTGGTAAGAGAAATATAGTTACAGTATAGTTGCAGCCTTACAAATGGTTCGGAAAAATTGTTCCGACCTAAGTGCTCGTATGCATGCATCTGTTGGCTTTGTTGCATCATGTGTTACCCTGGTCGAGGACAAAAGAAAAACACACCATTTAGATACACACGACATTCCCTTATCCCCTGGTCAAAGGCTTTTTGTCTGCGGAACTCACATCCTCGAGTCATACTGTTGACTCATCATAACCCTTCACTCAGATGCTTTAGCGAACCAAGCACACAATATCACAGCTAATCGGATGCTCAGCAGATTGGTAAGTGCCCACTAGAGTCCAAATCGGTGTCAGCAGGGGAGGAGAGGTTGACTCCGTGGAGAGTGCACCGTTTACCCATCACTGCACGCTGAGTGGCAGCTCTCCAGCTGTTGACCCGTGACGTCACAGGACTTGACTATCTTGTTGACTTGTTGACGTCCCGTTGCCTTTCAGCGGGATGGGGCGATATCCGGGTACGGTTTGTGGGTCCGGCTTTGACTCATGTGCTGATGAGGCTGTTTGAAGATTATTTCAAAAAGTAAGCCATTGTTAGTCGTAGCCGGTTTGGGCCCCTAGCTGTCGCCCTCTTGAATACAATGAAATGTCTGAGGAATGCAACACTGTTTCAGGCGCTGGTGCTTATTCCCATTTTCCTACTTTTACCCGTGTGCTGTATCTTCCACAGGCAGTTCGACATGAAGATGAGCATGTCAGGCTCCAAGTCCTCCAGCTTCTCAGTGCGGGACATTCTGAACCTGGACGGGAAGACCACCGTTGTTGAACAGGGACCCAGGTCCGGCGGCCAAGGTGAGATAGACACGGATCATGGTGCGTGCATGCAGAGAAGCACGCCGCCGCCTGTGGAGCTGTCAGTCCTGTGAGGTGGCTCCGTGAGCCGGTTGTGGTTAGACACTGAAAAGCAGTATTTTATCATAAAAAACTTACCTTTCTGAGTGGTAACTGATTCCCCGAGGGTGGCGGCCAAAGTTCGAACGGTGTATATTGCCTATATGCCTATCCTTTTACGCTTCAGTGGGATGCTAATTGAGTTAGAGGTGCTTGGAAGCTTGTTTCAAATCGGAGGTGGTGGGATCCTTATTGAGTTGGTCATGGTGTCTCTGTTCATGTTCACTCTCTCCGGGAACGCAGCACACGACAGGACGGCAATATATGCGTCCCATGTTCACGTGCAAACATGGGCCAGTGCCAGATTCTGCTAACGGGGTGCCTCCCTTTACAATGAGCTACCTTTGGAGATGAGGAGGTTACCCATTCCAACATTTTGTTCATGCTCTCAAAAATTACATAATCACGGCCCGGGATTAAGGCATGAGCTTAGTGAGCGGTGTTGTGCGGTGTTTGTGTTTTGGTGCATGGCTGTATTTTGACTCGGCTTGCGTTGTGTTAACAGTGTGTGCGTGGTCCTCCCATAGTCATGTAATCGACGTGGAGTCGTAATAGCCACAACTGCCACATGTGGAGACTCTGAATAAAGTCTCTGTCTTTGTATTTGTCTCTTGGTGGGATGCTAACTGTATTGGCGGTGACGGGATGCTAATTGAGTTGGCGTTGGTGGGATGCTAATTGAGTTGGAGGTGCTTGGAAGCTTACTGAATCGGAGGTGGTGGGATGCTGATTGAGTTGGTGATGGTGGGACGCTAATTGAGTTGGAGGTGCTTGGAAGCTTACTGAATCAGAGGTGGTGGGATGCTAATTGAGTTGGTGATGGTGGGACGCTAATTGAGTTGGAGGTGCTTGGAAGCTTACTGAATCAGAGGTGGTGGGATGCTAATTGAGTTGGTGATGGTGGGACGCTAATTGAGTTGGTGATGGTGGGACGCTAATTGAGTTGGTGATGGTGGGACACTAATTGTGTTGGAGGTGCTTGGAAGCTTACTGAATCAGAGGTGGTGGGATGCTAATTGAGCTGGTGATGGTGGGACGCTAATTGAGTTGGTGGTGGTGAATATAATGCAGTTGCCCTCGATATACACTGTTTCAATCTACTCTGGCCGGCTAAAAATGGCTATACATTCTTTTAAGAAGCGCATGCATGTTCTTCATCAGACTTACCTGGCTATGCAAGAATTAAGTATCATCACTCGCCTTTTACCACTATCGCACTTCTCCGCATGACCTCTGTCTTTAACGGTTTCTAGTTGGCATGCCTGCTGAGGAGTACTGCGGCAGCATGTACCCGGCACAGTACCAGTACGTGGACGACAGCTACGAGTTCAGAGATCCCGGTCTCGCCTACAGGACTGACTATTACGACGGTCGCTGGACCAATCCCTCCGCACCTGAAATGTACTCAGGTCAGCAGATGGTGCTTCTATGCTTGTTCTTATTTGAGGAACTTGCAGGTTAAGAGACCTCACTTGTAAATAAAGGTTAAGATAGTTTAAGTAAAAACAGGGTTAATCTTTGAATCTGAAATTCATATCAGGTACTTACTGGGCCTACGGGGCACTACAAAACACATTTCGCGATTTTCCATATCGATGACCTAAGATCAGGTCCGAGCCATAATCTCTCCATTGAAAATACATGAGACGAATGGCTAAAACTGCACACCTTAGTAATAGATGGCGGTTCAGCGTTTATTTTAACGGCATTGGGTTTGCCTTATCCTTACAGTTCTAATGATGTGCGGCGATTACCCGCTCCTCCCCCCCCGTCAAAGCGAAGGTGGCTCAGGCCCCCTTAATGCGCCCGTTAAATGCTGTCAGTAACAAGAATCAACAAAAACATCTTAACACGCCCCAAGCTCTGAAGCTCCAGAGCCTTTTGCGTATCAACCAGCACTAGCAGTTTTCTGCGTGTCAACCAGCACAACCAGTTACGTCTCTATCTGACTTCGTTCTCTGCGTCTTCAGAGGTGCCGGAGCAGCCGCCGCCGCAGCCGACGCCGCCGACGCCCTGTCCCGTCTCCCCCGACGCGTCCAGCGACGACCGCAAGCTGACCATCCCCGCGACGGTGCCGACGACGGCCGGCTCTCCCGGCTCCGGCTCTGGAGAGGACGAGGACGCCGACTCCGCCGCCGACCGCGACGACACCGCCCCTGGCGGCAAAAAGCGGAAACGAAGAGTGCTCTTCAGCAAGGCTCAGACGTACGAGCTGGAGAGGAGATTCCGCCAGCAGCGGTACCTGTCAGCACCGGAGCGAGAACACCTAGCAAATCTGATCCACCTCACGCCTACCCAGGTCAAAATCTGGTTCCAGAACCATCGCTACAAGACGAAGCGCGCCACATCGGAGCAGGGGCTGACGATCCTTCCGTCGCTGAGCTCGCCTCGTCGGGTGACGGTGCCGGTGCTGGTGCGGGACGGCAAATCCCTTCCGGCGGTGTCGGCAGCGACGGCCGGCTACGCGGTGTCCTCATTCTCCAGCTCCGTCGACTTGCTTCCGTTTCCTCCGGCATCGATGCCAACGTCAGCGGTCGCATCTGTAGGAGGCCTTCCCACTTACTCACGTGCACTCATTCAGCAACGCTGGTGGTGACGTCAATGGTTTAAAAGGAACGTGGCACCTTTATAATAGGGTTTGAACTGAGATAGGCATTGATAGAGCATGCCGAAATGCCTTTACATCGATGCTTCATTTGTCCCAGAACTCCTTTTGCAGAGAAATAGCGTGTGTTTGGAGTCCAATCCGGCCTCACTGGCCCAGCCCAGGGTCTCGCCACCGCCGAAGAGCCTCCACCGGCCGTTGGGCCATTACGGGTGAGGCTTGGTATCTCTGAACTTAAAGTAGTGCGCCCATGGAGCGCTGCAGCTCCGTAAAAGTGTGAGCTCCGAGGGAGACGAACTATGAAACCAGGAGCAATGCTAAACGTGTCTGATAGTTCAGTTCAAATCCCACAAAAGTGCCGCGTATTCCCCTTTTATAAAGTTGTGGTGAGGCCGTTGGATTCCGTCGAACGTGATAGGTAGAGTCAGCAATGCAAATGAACATGGAAGTTATGGGCCATGGTGTTTATGATCATAATGCGCTTGCGCAGCAACGCTTTTGCGACGTGACGGCGGGATGAATGACGTCATAGTGCAGCTAGTTAATCGCGTGGAAAACGAAAGGCGAGCCATCAATGCAAACTATTTATGAAAAGTGTCTTACACGGTATGTTTGCTAACTCATGAGAGAATACCGGTCGTAACACTGGGATGAGTGATGTCTGAACGAATTTCACCAGGAATAGAAACAGTAGAATCATTCATCTATGCGAATAACTTATAGAGCTCATCAGTGCAAGTGATTTATGGAACGTGACGTATGCAGTGTTTGTAGCAGCGACATTGCGTTGAAGTGTTATGCATTGAAATTTGACTTTGATGATGTTGTTTTACGCCAGTGTTTTCCACTGTAGGGGAAAAATGGTGAAGTGTTTTATTGTGTGCATTGTAAATCCTTTGGATTGGTCTCGCGATGTTTAAAACGCGTATGTATGTGCATGTCGTGTTTACAATAGTATGACCTTATTTTTTAGCTGATCGATGAGTATGTTTAGTGTGTCTATGTACACTTTGTATTCCTCGAGAGATTAATGCCCGCAGGCGCATGCTATCAACACCACAGGTATCTGTCCATATGCCATATTCCCTTCTAAAAGTTATATTTTTTTAATAATCCGGGTGTTCCTGCTGTTGGGCGATTCTCAGTGAGCGAGTTCAAGCGCCCAACCACGCAACGGAACGAATAGACCGACATTATATAGATCGGGCTTGTGGGGCATGGGTGGATCCAGGATTAGAACATGGGTGGATCCAGGACTTTCGATCGGGGGTGTTTCGATCAGGAGGTGCCATTGGACCATAAGGCGCGCTTTGGTGCCAAGTGAAAGGCCAAATGGCCCTTCTTATTTATCAAGGCGGGCTAAGGTTTTTATTGATGTTGCGACCTGTCAGGGGACACCAAATTGCACCGTGGGGAGGTAATACTTGTATCCTCCAAGGGGAAGAGGAAAGAGAACTTTCAGAGGGCACCGTGGAGCAGTGTGATGCTCGATCTGGGGAACTTTTCCCCAGCCCCATTCCCCCCCCCTAAATCCCCTAATGACTCGGAGTCTGAAAATGTCTAATGGCTCTCCTGCGACTGAAATTGTTGAACTGAGTAATGTGTTGTTGACAAGGTGCAGATGCTGTTGAAATGCGTGATATTTGAAATATATGTCTTGAAGAAAATAGCCTCAGCTTTGACGCAGGCAGAAAATCAACACACTCTGTGCGTAAAACACCTAGCTGTATCCGTTGGCATGACAACCATACGCGGATCCAGGGGGGGCAAGGGGGCACGTGCCCCCCGATCGATCCTCGGCGCCCCCTGAAAGGTCGATGGCGCCCCCTGAAATGTCGCTTCTCCCCCAGGATGCGAAAGTCGGCGCCCACCGATAGGATTTGGCGCCCACCTGATAGCTTTTGCCGGTCATAAGTGGCGCCCCCCCGGTCCGGATGGCGCCCCCCGGGAAGGTGCCCCCCCGATCGGCAATCCTGGATTCGCCTATGATGATAACGCTGTCTCCATTGCTGCTATTTAATTAGGAATGATGTCTGCCGGAAATATATTGAATTTAAAACTGCTCACTGCATGCAATAACTAAGCGGTGACATCCAGGCTTGGGGGGGAACAAGAGAAAGCCTGCCGGTTCCAGAATGGTAACTCGGGGGCTTGAGATTGCGAGTCATCATAAGCAGTACAGCTGTGTGAGTCAATATCGCTCGGTCTGCTCATAGATGCACATTAGTGCCAGGGGAAGTTACCAGCCCAAACCTGTGGCAACAACACAATTTCCGATGGTAAAATGTGTCGCCTTTAAAAGCTCAGTTACCTTTTAAATGTGCCTACTGAGTTCACACACTTCATGGCAATAATGGTCAATTAGTACCTACAAAAATAACAGGGCAGTTATATCTTTGAATTTGCATTGTGGTTTACTGAAAATTGTGTAGTTTTAGTCTACAATGCAGATGAACTGGTGTAAGTGCACAGTTGTTGTGATCTCAGAGTATAGGTCTGACTTTCAAAGCCTATAAGTACAAGAAATTGGTAATTGTAAAAATCAATTCGCCAATTGATGCACTCATCAATTTCTTAGATTTACCTCAGTATCTTGTTCCGGTTGCAAACGGTTCTCCAGACACCACGGAAAAATAGGTGAGGATACTTTAGGACCTCCTTCCACTGTGTGGTTTAAGGTAGGGAGAGTGAGGGAAAGCTGGACGTGAGAGAAGTGGAGCACAACGATTTTATCAAGCCATGAGCTCAGAATTTGATTTCCCTCCAGTCAATGCCATAGGGTTGGTGTTAAAATGTCTAATTTAAGGGAGGACCGTGCCCCAGGTGCCCCCAGTTCCGCCGTCAGTGCCTAAAAGACCACTCCCACAGTCTTATTTTCTGGCCAGTGCTCTAGGCGGTATGAGGATTGAATAATAATTCCAACGATGATTTTACACCCCGTAGGTTTGTTTCACTTTCCTATGCTATTTGAATTTCTTGAATTATTTTTGGAATATCAAAATCAGAATAGAATTATTGGAGAATTCATTCTGGTTTAAGCACTATTTAGAAAAAATGATGGCCTGGGGAGAATTAGTGCGGTATACTATTTCACGAATGAATTTCCTGACGTAGTGTTTTGTGGCATAACATGTCTATTAGGAACAGAAAGAAGAAAATAATATATTTTATGTATCTATCTACAGGAACACTCCACACTCACCTTAGTACAGTATGTCTATGGACGGAACCTCAAGCAAAGAATGTTACCATGCAACGACACTTCTGTTTGTATTGCCAGCTTTGGTATCAGTTTGACCAAAATGTCTTTGTATCTAGCTGTTCAAAAATGTTGTCGCAAGAGCAATTAACCAAGCATCTTCCTCTTGTCCCACTTCTCTCCATAGCATCACCCAGTTCTCCTGAGCGTGTCAAAAAAATCCTTTCAGCATCACCGTAATGGAGCTTTGAGCGGCGTTAACTCCAAAATTATGAGCCCAAAGCGAAATATATGTACTATGAAATTGTGTTATTTTAAACTACTAGCTTAGCAATAACTTCTTACTTTCTACGCCTAGGTTCTTATACTGCAGGTTGATTTTGTGTCCGAGTTTTCCCTACTCTCCTCTGCATGATTTTTCCAAGCACATATATGTACATACATGGTCCAAAGCAAAGTGCAGGTCCACTGAAAAACCATCGTCAGCCTTGTTGTTCAGGAACAATTTGATTCGCCTGCAAATATTCTGTGCCGCCTTGCAGCTCCCGTTTGAAAACTGGATAGGTATACCGTACCGTCTAACATGCGTCTCCTGATATGAAACTGTACCGCAGGGTACCCCTGCATTCACCCCGACTTTTCCAGTGCAGCCCCAGACCGCAGGAGCGGAGTCAAACGATCAGTATCCGCGTTTGACCATGATGGTCCTTATTTGAAGAGAGGGCTAATTCAACGGCCAAACCAAATATGTTGTTGTGGCCAACTTACTGACTTTGGAACGATTTGCCTTCAAACCAAATTAAAGGGAATGTGGCACCTTCATAACGTGATTTTAACTGAGGTAGCCAAGTTGTAAAGCAAGTCGGAAAACCCGGTACTCAATATATCATTTGTCATGGAACTCGAGGTTTCCGTAAAAAAGCTGAAACCTACCTGCAAGGCACTCCTCGTGTCCCCTTAGCAGCAGGCCACAGTTGTCATGGCTGTTGGTGTGACGACATATGCTGACGTCACGATGAGCATCAGCCAATCGAAGCCATTGAAACGTTTCGAGTATGGTAGTGGTTGCCAGATCATGACATCATCCACAGGCAAATATTTATTTCTTTTCTTAGGGGAGTTTTTCAAAAATAGAAATATTGGGCTTATTGTACATTTTTCGGAGAAATAATGAGTGGTTTCATTATTTTCGGCTAAAAGTACGCCTAATTACACTAAATTCCAGGATTTGACCAAGGTGCCACATTCCCTTTAACTCGCTAAAGAAATAGCGCAAGGACACTGTCAAGTAGGGAGTGCCTGACAAACATGAGAAGGGCAGCAGTGAGCAATTTTAGTCCAGGCTGGAACATGTCAGTTTTAAAATAAAGTCTGAGCTTAAGAACCTTTGAAATATTTCACTTTTAAGGTTATCTATAATGGGATTTTTAATGAAGTACCGCAAGAAAGGTAATCTACGTGCGCCGGCTATACCTATGCATTGTCTAAGTCATCCACGAGTAGCTCGGGATTAGAATGGATCTGAAGGTGATGCTTGTGGAATACGAAGCCTGTTGGCTGGGTACACCGGCGGATTCAGGACTTCATTCGGGGGTGTTAGGGAGCTCGAGCCTATGCATTAACTATATAGACACTCTGACGTGGGGGGGGGTGGGCTCCTAGCTCCCTTGTATCCGCCCCTGGCTGGGTAGATCTTGCATTGCAGAACCTGACTTAAAATATTATGATATATCGTATTTTTATTGCGTTTCTTTTTGTAGCAACAGTCCTGAAGCCTGGATTTCTAGCCTTAGCATGTTACGTTTATTCTAGTGATCCAGTAGTGATTGTGATGCACAAAAATTGGCATATCGGGTAAAATATCCCTTTTATTTTGAGAGGATGAATCAGGGGGTATTTTCTCAGCACGCCAATGAAAAAATAGCTCGCAGGGATTTGAGTAGTGACTTTACCGGGCTCTTCTTTTGCCAAGCCGATTGTACAGACAGATTAGAAATAACATCTGCACACTTACACGATCATAAACGCTTACGGTGGTGTATAAACGATCATCAGGTGTAGTAAGCACAGTCAGCTGACTTCAGTCGGACTGTGGTATCATCTAGGAACATTTTTCTTACGATCGTGACTAATTAAGCAGTGTGCGCAGTTAGACCACTTCCCCTACACCAAGCAACCCTGAGACAGCTATCAACCCTTGATTTCTTTTTTCTGATATATTTAGTGACACAAATAAAAAAATCCTAAAATAAAAATAAAATAAAAAAACCTAGCGGCGGATCCAAAATTTTCTCAATGGGGGCAGATGGCAGCCTCGGGGGACCCCCTATAGGACTTTCTTTTCGGGCCGGAACCCTGAAAGAGCCATCTTTTCGCTTATTGAGCGTGAAATATTTTCGAACGAAAAATGAGTTAGATGTAGGGTGGGATCCAAAACTTTAACATTTTTAGCGTGGTTAGGAATTTCAATGTTTTTGGGCTCCCGATGTTTTCGGGCCATTGATTTCTGAGGGCCGATGAGATCAAAACCTGGTCCCCCGGACCAACTCTTGGGCCCCAGAGACAAACTCTTTTGGGCCCCCAGACCAACTCTTGGCGGCCTGTGAGACAAACTCTTAAAGACATCGAGAGCAGCTCTGGACCAACATTCCGGTGGCGTTTGGACTCCTCTGGAACGCCTATCAGACATCAATGAGGCCCCCTAAGGGGAGCGTTTTGCAGTGCTTAAGATCAACCCAGGAGGAGTAGTGGGAGGCGGTCAGCCCCACCGCTACTTCCCTTGGATCCGTGCCTGCCCTGGCCGAGAGAACATAAACAAGCTACGCTAGATGGCTTATATTTCATACAGTGCGTGGCCCCCGAGTCCATTGCATTTCACTTTGGAGCACAATCAGGACCACTTGAGAGTGATTTATATGCCGGGTTATTGCCCATCATGCCCCGTAAGTACCCCCAATTGTCGATAGTCCACGTAATATCACCTAGTCAGCCTGTTCTGTGTGTTGAGGCAAAACAGCTCGCTGTCAAATTTAAAATCGCGGGATATTTGGTACTAAAATGTGCAAGAATAGAGGAAAGACGTCACAAGTAGAGCTACTCAGATCTTTTCGATGTCAGTAAGCAGGTATGTGCTGGGGCATTCCAGGACAAAACGACCAAAAATATTTCAATTTGACACCACCATGTCTAGAAAAAATCTGAAACTTTGTCTCCGGGGTAGTTTTGGGCCAGAAACACGCCTGTGAGAATCTTAGCCCCCTCCGACCAACGGTGACCGAGTTATAGCCCGAGGCATTTTCGGGAGGTCACGTTGTAGGGTCATGTTTGATGCTTCATAACTCAACAACGCATCACCTGATTAACAAGTTTTGTATATCATTGAACTCGTCTTGAATTATAGTTTATTTTGAAAAAAGAAAATGTTAAAATTTGAAAATTTTTGACTTTTAATTTGTTTGACCTTTTCCTTTTTGACCTAGCTTGACCTTTTCCCAGTTGAAATTGCCCTTTTAGACACCTCAAAAATGTTTCTTCATAAAATATCTTTTGATAGCAAAAATAAAAAAATGTGTTCTTGCTATAAGTTCCGAATATTTAGCACCTAAGGTAGGTATGTACACGGTTTTTGACCATTGCGGTAGTACAGCCTTATGTTTAACGCCGCAAATATAGCGATTGCTTTTGTAATCGGTCCCTGGAAATCATACTCCATTGTCTTTACGAAATTTTGATCGTACAAGTATCCGAATTTATGACATTTAACACGCGCCCACCCGAGGGGGTGGGCAACCGACCTCCTCAGGTCTCTACAGGTAGTAAAAAAATACCTTCGCGCAGCGCCACCGTACTCCATCTACCTCTAACACAACATTTTGCAACTTCTGGAAAAATAATTTAGGTCAATTGGGAGGTGGTAGGTACCGTAAATGCTGAAGGCCAGCAGGCAACTCAGTGGTGAGGGGGTGACCTGAGGTAGACGGTCGTCGTTATGCCTTGTGGGACTTTCAACTTTGTTTCCTTGATTAACACTTTATCGTGGGAGTTGCTCGTTTGGGTGGTGGGGTCAGGGTCTCCGTAAAAAGTCCCTTGATGACTCTAGTGAGACACCTACTCCTAAAACCGCCTCCTTGCCGCCCCGGTAGCTCAGTTGGTAGAGCGTTGGGCTCCGGCCCGCGGCTCAGAAGCATTCAGTGGCAGTACATGTCCAGGCTTGGGATCGGTTCCGCTGAGACGCTCCGGCGCTCAATAGCTTACCCGACGTACAGGTCGGCTGGCAACTGACTGGTGAGAGGGTGACCTGAGCGGGGCGGCCGTCCCTGTGCTGTGTGGGACGTTAAACGTTGGCTTCTAAAATCAACCCTTCGTTGTGGGAGTTGCTCGTTCGGATGGTGGGGTCGGGGTCTCCGTGACAAGTCCATTGATGACTTTAGTGAGACCCCGACTCCAACAATCGAACTGAGAACAACTTGTACAAAATGTATAAAAAACTGAACTGGCAACAACTTGGGCAATATTTATAAACAGAAAAACTGCAGCCATTAAAAGTGATAAAAAGGGATTCCTTGTTTCGAGGGAGACGAGGGCAAATGAACTTATTAATAATGAACCTTTCAGCCTTAAACGAAAATTTACAAAGATGTCGAGACCTTATCAATAATTGAAACAAGTATAACTTATCCTATGAGCACCACTAACTCACACAATTACATCGTTCCCGGAGATGGAAAATAGTATCGATGCAAGCTGATCCAGTGCAGCACAGCATATGTTTGAGAAGATTCATGCAATGTAAACAAACGTGTCTGAAAGGCTTTCATTCCCAAAAAGTAATTTGAATCTGCTCATATATTCGACAAAATGTCCTGAAATTGTAACGCATACGACTTGGTCGCTTGAACAGGTTGCCTCATGATATTTTTACAAGGTGATCATTTCATAGCTGACACGGATCCGAGAATCCCAGATAAATAATGACACAGTGCACTGGGAGTGATGCCGCTAAATAGCCAGTTTTAATCATTACCGAATATGTTACATACAATCGTTTGGTCGTGTCGCCTTTGAGGCTGCTCAAGATCACAGTATTTCTTACGGGAACTAAGTGGAAACCTAAATTTTGTGGCATAATAGGTGACAGAGAAGAGCCGTAGAAAGAAAAGTTCAGCACCATTGGAACACTCTTGTTGAGCCCAAACGAATTATGTATCTTATAATATTGCCTAGTCAAATGTCAAAATTAACCTGCTTTGACCTAGAGCCAGGCTTAGGTCTGTATGGTAAAAAGAATATTAATCAAACTGCAGTGACAAGTCAGACACGACAATGTAAAAATACAACCTCCAACGCAATTCTCGACAATTCTCAATTCTCGCAAGTTATCAAAATTTACCAATCGCCCCATGCATTTATAATGGAAAGATCATGACCTTTGCCCTGCTCCCGGTTATCGATATAGAAATCCTGCTACGAAAAATTATCTTCCTAGGCGATCTTACTATGTAATGCGATTCTAACCACGATAGGCTAAATTTGATATGATTTATGCACCTCCCAAAGTTTGAGGTTAGGTCTCTTGACCTGGGTTGGTGG
The DNA here is from genome assembly GCA_034440635.1 of Lepas anatifera. Lineage (NCBI taxonomy): Eukaryota > Metazoa > Arthropoda > Thecostraca > Lepadidae > Lepas > Lepas anatifera. The sequence goes on along the minus strand of JAOTON010001997.1, from coordinate 35,277 downwards.
TCTGACCTGGTATGACCCAGACCTAAAATTTTGCCAGAAGCTGCAAAAATATCGAGTTAGAGGTACATGAAGTACGGTGGCGCTGCGCGAAGGTGTTTTTTTTACTACCTGTGGAAACCTGAGGAGGCCGGTTGCCCACCCCCTCGGGTGGGCGCGTGTTAAATGTCATAAATTCGGATACTTGTACGATTAAAATTTCGTAAAGACAATGGAGTATGATTTCCAGGGACCGATTACAAAAGCAATCGCTATATTTGCGGCGTTAAACATAAGGCTGTACTACTGCAATGGTCAAAAACCGTGTACATGCCTACCTTAGGTGCTAAATATTCGGAACTTATAGCAAGAACGCATTTTTTATTTTTGCTATCAAAAGATATTTTATGAAGAAACATTTTTGAGGTGTCTAAAAGGGCAATTTCAACTGGGAAAAGGTCAAGCTAGGTCAAAAAGGAAAAGGTCAAACAAATTAAAAGTCAAAAATTTTCAAATTTTAACATTTTCTTTTTCAAAATAAATTATAATTCAAGACAAGTTCAATGATATACAAAACTTGTTAATCAGGTGATGCGTTGTTGAGTTATGAAGCATCAAAGATGAGTCTACAACGTGACCTCCCGAAAGTGCCTCGGGCTATAACTCGGTCACCGTTGGTCTGAGGGGGCTGAGATTCTCACAGGCGTGTTTCTGGCCCAAAACTACCCCGGAGACAAAGTTTCAGATTTTTTCTAGACATGGTGGTGTCAAGCCTTGGTCGATCTGTCCTGGAATGCCCCTGCTATTTCATGTCCACTAAATCGAGGCCGTCACATTGTTAGAACAAAAACACTAGGCTTGAATTCTGTAAAAGAAATAAACAAAAACAATCCAAGAGTTGAATGAAAAGTAAACCATTACCAGATAATCCGTTTGGATCCATAAGTGATCACGATCTCAACATTGATGAAAATAAGTGTGCGGTGTGACATGGGCATATTGGCTTAGGCTCGATAACTTCGCAGAGAATATAGAGAGGTCATTTGTTATGACGTCACTGTGTTTGTCTTCCCACTGCAGTTCGCATGAAATGCACTATGATCCATTGTGAACTTAGTCTGACATAAGGCCAGGTCACGTCCATTTGATTTAACCCTATTTCCGGCAGGGGGGCTAATATTGCCCCCCTTCAGGTTTTTCGAGAATATCTCCAAAACGGCTTGCGATAGAACTTTGAAACTTCCTTACTTTTCCTAAAACTAGTACAGGCAGGTTTTCTGAAATTTTCAAGATTATATATTTACCAGGGGCGGAGCTATGGCTGGGTTTTTGGGGAGGTTCTATCCACAAACCAAGTATTATCGTATGCGATGGGTTTTTTGTAAAAGGAAGCCGTCTCTGCTGATCCTGATACCAGTTATATGGTTTTATTATATCATTTTTTATGTGAGATGATAGTGCATTCACAATTGTCACTATTTGTATTCATCAGGGGCGGTTACAGCAGTTCAAAATGGGGGGAATGTTATCAAGAAGGACTAAACGTTAGTAAGTGAGAAGACTGCTTACAGCCGTGTCAGGGCGAATACAATTGGGTATATGAAAATTCAAAATAGTTATAACCCAATTCTAGATTACCAGAGGCGTGTCCAGTCACTACACATTCTCAAAATGTATATTCCCAGCCAGTATCACCGCCGCGACTCAATATCGTTGTATATTGAAAATGTGTTTCCAATCACCCCCCACCCCCCACGACGAGTCCTTGATCCGCCTATGTCACCCCCTTTCCCAGAGCTGCCATGGGAGGGTAAAAATTATCAGAAATTAAATTTCAACTAGTCGAGGGACTAATATACTCATGCATACCATTCGCATATTGTTGGTATGTATTTTACCCCACTGTTTTACCTTACTGCATCCGCCCCTGATGAGTTTTTCACTTTTTTTCTCATTTATTTATGTGTCAAAGATGCCAAGCAGTATATGACGGCTTTTAATCCGCGTAACAAAAATTTTTTAGGTTGTACATATTTCCCCTCATAGTCCTGGTCCTGGAACTGCCATTGAATTTCAAATTTTTGCGTAACTCGAGTATATGAAAATTTTGGGTCAATGATTTGTAAATCTGAACTAGTTTTGTGAAAATCGTACAACAGAGACAAGGGTTATGGAAAATCTAAAAAATACACAAAAATTGTATATTTTGCACGACCTTCTCCTAAAAAATAAAAATTTTGAAATTTTCTTTTTTTCAAAATAAAGTTTAGCAGCAGAGGAATCTATGGCACTTTGAATTTTCAAAATCGGCCGGTTAGATTACGAGATCTTAGGGGGCCGATATTGCCCCCCCTGCCGGAAATAGGGGTAGCCGGGAGCCTGACGGAAATAGGGTTAAATATTTGACCTGAGAAGGTAATACGAAACATCATTCGATTAGCCTTGACGAGGATTTCAATGGTACCTGTATATTTTCTAGCCCTCTGCTCTATCAGTCGCCTTATGACACAAAATGTCAATGAGCATTGTATTCCTATCAGAACGTACTTTGACCTTTGATCATCTCAAAAGTGACCCGACCAAAAATGGTATTCATGTTTTTTGTTGAGATCAGAACAAGCTATCCAATGCTTCTTTCCGCTTTTCGTTGGCTAGCATGGCTGCTGAGATAGTGTTCCGGGTGGTGCGTGGTCCCCATTTGGCAGCGGAGGTGGCGAGGAGCTCCGTACCGGTCCGTTTTAAGACGTTTTTGACAACACACACTAGGATCATAGTTCCATTGGTGACACTCTCGCCATTTTATGATCTCTGCTCAAAGGTATTATTTAGGTGCTTACCTCCTCCGGACTGAGACAGAACATCTCCTGACTGAAGCTCGTTCAAAACTTAATCGAATAGGCTGAATCTGCCTATAAGATTTCGAACAAAATATCGAAGTATTTGTGTATATTTCTTCTATCTTCCAGATATATACATTTGTGTATCTCCCCAAGAACTGTGATCGTATATAAAAGCTTGTTGTTTAGTTACCCAAACACTCATGCCAATGTTTGCAAAAATTAAGTTTTGCGTTTATCACCGAATTAGTCATCGAAACATGTCTCCATGAAGGTCATATATGCACCAAAATGTAGTAAAACATTAGAGGCATAACTTTGTTGAGAAGACTAGGGTGCTTTTTGCTATCCAGCCAATAAAATTATCTTGGTAGGGTGAGGGGATTAAAAACATCAAAATATCGCCCTTCTACATATCGTCATTTTTCCTCTTCCCCAATGACCTTAACACCCGCACTGGAGGGGGGTCTGGCACTAACGCGCACTGGAGGGGGGCCTGGTAGCCCCCTAAGATCTCGGAAACTAAGAGGGTTAGAAAAACGCCACTTGGTAGGTGGGTGGGGGTTATAGTGATCTATATGATGACCAATTTTCATTGATCTAGGTCAATATCTTCAAGGTGAAACGAGGTCGTAAAGGTCAAATATTGACAATGCTGGGATCGATTGGTAAATGCTGTGATTATGCAGGAAAATGGCGGGAATAAGCTAAAGGCGGACAAGGTTCATAGAGAAGAGGTCTCAAAGAGGCTTCCCCATAATTTTTGGGTCAAGGTCATTCAAGGTCATTGACCTTCAAGGTCACCATATGGTATACTACTTATTATTTACACTTTGACTAACACTGTAGCCACTGTTTGGCGGGAAATGAGGATTGACCTTTCCCAATGACCTTTGACCTTGACCTTTGACTTAAACCTTTGTATTGGGGTACCCTACCGATGACGTCATAGCATAATATATGTCAGACGGGGTAACGTTATTTGGCCGGACGCACAGTGGTCAGTGACCTTGAAAGTGCAGATATGACCTTGACCTGTGACATTTGACCGTGACCTTAACTTTCATGTGGAGAGGGATGATGAGAAGTGGAATTTCAGGGGGGGCTATCGACCTTTCAAACAGGCGCCATGACCATTTCAGGGGGTGGCGAGTGTCGATGGGGACTAGTGCTCCTGCTCATCCTGCCTCTGGATCCGCTATGGCTATACATCCGTGCATCCCTCTCGGAGGCGAATCCAGGACTGCCAATCGGGGGGAGCACCTTACCAGGGGTCGCTATCCGGACCAGGGGGCGCCAATTTTGGCCGGAAAAAAACCTATCAGGTGAGCGCCAAATCCTATCGGGGGCGCCGATTTTCGCATCCTGGGGGAGATGGGAAGCGACACTTCAGGGGGCGCAATCGACCTTTCAAGGGAGAGGAGTGCCGTCACTATTTCATTGGCACCAAGGATCCATCGGGTGAGTGTATCCATACATATATATCATCAAACACGATGTGTAAACACAAGTACATGGATTAAAAAGCTCAAAACATCATAAAAAGGCAAAAAACAGGATGACAAGAAATGGCCACGAAGAAGGCGCCGCACGACAGAGCAGGACCAGATGAGGCGGGCCTGAAAGCATGCCCCGCCCACATATAGACCGATGCGCGGTAGTCCGCCCCCGTTGCCCCCTTTTCTTGTATCCGCGTATGATTCCTCTCCATCTGCATGCGCATGAAAGCACTCGCCACTGTGGTGCTGGAGGTAAGTTTCGATTTTGGTGACCTGCATATGAGCACTTGGCAGATCTAGCGGAAAAGTGGAGTATTTCATCATCGAACCCAGCCGAACCTGACAAAACCTGGAGGATTCTAGTGGAATATCTGGAGGATTATGAAAGCTAGTACCTGGAAGCACCGGAACAGACCGAACAAACAGACCAACCGTGCAAACAGCAGACAACACGCACGTGTTGTGTGTGGTGCCGATGTGTGTGTGTGTTGTTTTGTTATTTATTTTTGTACAAAAGTTTCTGAGAGACTTTGAATATACCTAGGTATTATTGATGAATTATTTTGACAACTTTAAATGCTTAAGCCAATGCCAGAGATAGGAGTCTGTTCCACTTTTTCTGTAAACGTATTATTTGTACTGTGGGATTTCCTGAGACTGAATGGATAGGCTTTTCTAATAAACGATTGAAACTCAATCGAATCGAAAATTTAAAGAAAAAATTGAACAATTGAAAAAAATTGAACAGCTGAAATTTTGAATGAGTTGAAATCTGGGAGGAGGTTGGGTGGGTATTATGGTAGTAGGCAGATCACATCTTACGGTTCAAAAGGATCACATCAGAATGTCCAAAGTTCAAAGGGTCTAATGTTCATAGCTTCCACCCTTTGAAAGTTAGACCTATTTAATAAGAAGTCCAACGTTCAAAAGGTCCAGGTGTGCTTTATCCACTCACCAGTTCCCTGATATTATCCAGTCCGCAAAGTATGGCAGCAGGCCAGACGAGTCACACCAGCTATCTAAAATTCTCGCACCACCAGCCTCCAAAAATTGCACCAATATGCCACATACCAGGAAAAAATGCTTCCATTCCTACCCCTACAATGCAATGCTACCTCAATCATTAGTCAGTTAGTTAATGACTTTTTATAAGGCCCTATCCTGTGTCTTAACAGCCATTCAGTCATTATTTGTTTAGTTTAAGTGTCACTAACCTTGCAAATTTGCACCAGGTTGATACAATTTGCACCACTTGGTCCTGTCTCCAAGGGCACTCGCACTGACAAGATCTCGTCGAAAATGCCATACTTTGCACACTGGAATATTATTTCTGTTAAAATTATTGGTCCCACTGCCTTTCATCCAGTCTGCAGAACATGGATGGTGACTTGACAAGACATTAGAGGTAGTGTAAAGTCTACCCCAAATGAGGCAGAAATTTGGTTGCTGGAACAGACTCTCAAACACTGATGCAAGGTTTTATTTCCTCAATTTGAACAAGATGCTAAGCCAGTGTGCAAAGTATGGTATTTTTGGGTGAGGTCTTGTCGGTGTGAGTGCTCTTGGAGACAGGAGTGAGTGGTGCGAATTTTATCAACCTGGTGTGAATTTGTGAGACTGGTGCAAGGAAGGTGACACTTAAACCAAAGAAATAATGGCTGAATGATTATTAAGACATAGGAGGCGGCCTTATAAAATATCCTTAACTAAGTAACTAATAATAGAGGAAGCATTACATTGTGTGGCTAGGAATAGGTATATTTTTCTTCCTGGTATGTGGCAGATTGGTGTGAATTTTTGGAGGCTGGTGGTGTGAGAATTTTTTATGGCTGGTGCGACTCGTCTGGCCTGCTGCCATACTTTGCAGACTGGATGCTGAGGATTAAAATTATGCATTTGACCCTTGAAACTCCTAAGATCATGTTGACATGACCCTCCATGTACCAAAGCAATAGAAACTCACATACCGCAGATAATTGCATGCACAAGATGTACAATGAAGGTTACCTTTATTTTATGGTATGTTTTATGAGATTCCTGCTCATTTCCCTGTGCATTTAAGCTGTATCAATTGATACTTTTAGAAGTATTACAAAAATACGACCTTATTGAAACATATTAATTTTCTTCTACATTGAAACATTTTGGTACCTTGTGTACTCTCTTATTTTCACAAAATTTGGAATAGGTATTTTCCAAAGACCCAATAGAAGAAAAATCCCTTACTCACAGATGATGTCACACCATGGATGAACTGGCTCTTGTGTATTAAAACTCTATGCTTAGGAGTGCAGTGGGGCTGGCATAATTTGGCAGCCTTGATTTGGTGTTAAAAATATGGTAGAGGAAATGCAAAAAATTTGCATGCATTGAAATTGTCTTGGGAGTTTTAAGATTATTTTGTGCAACTAAAATTAAACTTGGAATTCAAATCTAGAAAATAATCATAATTTCAGCTTTTGAAACTCATTCATTAGCTGATTTTCTAATTCACTTTTAGAAACTGTTTGTTAATTAAATATTTCCTTTGTCTGGTATCTTTGAAACCACATTTTGTTTGACAACAATCCTGACACTTTTGATATTAATTAGCTGTTCTGGTGTTAGTCTAACTAATCATTGTTTTTTTCTTTTGTTTATTTTTTATTGTTCCCTCTGTGGTTGCCCTGGCTGACTGCTGCCCCAAGTACCATTTCCTGCCCCTAGAGAGCTCCTCTGCCCCAAGCTCGGCCAAAAGCTGCCCCAAACTGGTAGGTCTGCCCTGAGGCTGCCCCAACAAGATCTTATCAAACCATGCCACGCTCTGCAGACTGACCTTTCATTACATATATCAAGACCAGGTTAGGTAGTCTGGTCATTGGCAGTTTATTAAACCTTGCAGCAGGTTTTGCACTCTAAGTTTGCTGCATTCCAACTGCTTTAACAACACTTGCTGGAAGTTCGGCTTTAATCTCACTTTCCATCCCCCAACACCCTGATGTTGTCAGGTCAGAGTCTAGTTAAATCTGCCAACACCCCTTGGGAACAGTTCTTAGGTAGCTATGTAAAGAAAGCTAGGAGTAAAGTGACAGCTTTTATCTATCGCTTTGCATGTCATACCATCTTTTTTAGTGTATTTGATCCCAAACTGCTTGCCTTGCTATGTTTGATAGCTTTTGGAGCAGATATTTTCTCAGCTGGATTTCTTAAAAGAAAATTATAGGAAAATTATAGGTGGATCCATAATCTCCCTTAAAGGGAATGTGGCACCTTGGTCGAATCCGCCGCCGCCCCGGTAGCTCAGTTGGTAGAGCGTTGGGCTCCGGCCCACTGCTCAGAGGCATGCAGTGGCAGTGCATGTCCGGGCTTGGGATCGATTCCCCTGAGACGCTTCGGCGCTCAATAGCTTACCCGACATACAGGTCGGCTGGCAACTGACTGGTGAGAGGGTGACCTGAGCGGGGCGGCCGTCCCTGTGCTTTGTGGGACGTTGAGCTTTGCTTCTAAATTGACCCTCCATTGAGGGAGTTATTCGTTCGGGTGGTGGGGTCGGGGTGTCCGTGACAAGTCCCTTGATGACTTTAGTGAGACTCTGTCAGGTAGGTTTTAGCTTTTTTCTACGGAAATATCGAGTTCCAAGACAAATGAAATATGGAGTACCGGGTTTTCCGACTTGCTTTACAACTTGGCTATCTCAGTTAAAATCACGTTGTGAAGGTGCCACAGTCCCTTTAAGAGACACCCAGTCAGCAGGCGCCATTTGAACTAGATGAGCTTAATTGTTTTTCTTTTACCCTCTGATTGCGCACACTTTTGTCATGCGTGGCTGCCACCTCATGGTTTCAAAATCCTTTGATATGTAGATATCATAGATTGTCTTTGTAAAATGTTTGTGGCCTAGTATTAGGGAGGAAGTGGTACACATATCGGGAACCATGACTGGGCTGAACGGTAAACGAATATGGTGCATGAATAGGATTTTAATTGACATAATAGCCTCATGGAGTGTGCTGGAACTGGCAGCCCCCCGTCCGTTTCCACGTGAAACAAAGGCATGTAGCTGACGCTCTATTTTTCCGTTGGACATCGGCAGTGGAGACGGGCGATGAGAATTTCTCGGGCTGTGGCCGACTTAGAGCCCAGAGACGCTTGCTTCTCCGCTAATATAGTGTTCAAATAAGCGAAATATAAAACTAGTTATTCTTTTGTGTGTTTTGTAACGCCTTTTCCCAGTTCCAATCCTGTAAGGGTCTCACATTCCCTTCGTGGCACCTGTGTAATGTAGAGCATGCCAGAAAGCTTTAGTTTCATTCCCCGATTGTGTCATATTTCACTTTTTGGCATTAAAGTAAATGTTTTCAAAGTGGAATTTTGGACAAGGTCCGGAAGGGCTGGCACCTTTCGAGCGTTTGCTGAGCAGAAACAGTCGTTCGCTTAGAGGGAAAGGTAGCCTGCTTTTGAGTGTTTCCTGAACGTATTTAGCTTTCAGTGAAAGAAATGCTCTTTGTAAGCGTTTCCTGAGTAGAAACAGTCGTTAGCTTATAATGAATACAAATCAGCGCGCTCTGGAAATGTCTGTCTGCCTTAAACAGCTATTTTTGGGAAGTACGAAATATGCAGCCAAAGGTTTTCATATGGTCTAGATCACTGCTAAGGGCTCGTTGTTGAGCTGAGGTTTGTTGTTGGCTTGAGGTTTCTTGCTAAAAAAGTTATTGAAAGAAGAGTAGGGAGGGCTCTGTGCCTGGAAATCCCACCGTCCTCCACTTAGTGAGAAAATTGTGAATTTGACCTTGTTCACCTATAAAATTAAAATTTTCTGGGTAGGCGCAATACTAGCTCAGTTAAGCGTTTGACTCTGGTGCTGACTTAAGGGTGTTTAAATTAGTGAGTGAACTCTGATATACCCCAATCAAACGTGAATCACTACTCCGGTTCAAACAAAATTTGAACCAGTGACTGGCAGAGAAAGGCCATAAAGCCTAAAAATTCAAGGCTATTGGAACTTCCTGTACGGCCATGAAATGTCTGGATGACTGTTTACAAGACGTGACATGATGGATCATATACCTGCCTACCCTTGAAGGAGTCAAGTGTACTTAATGCAGAGGTCTAACGTGTCATGTTCGGCTCTTGCTTGCAGAGGTTGAAGACAATATTCTGAAACGCTCAGTATGCCAGTGAAGAGACCAGACCCTGAAGCTGTGACAATGGATGCACAAGGTAGGTACATTTATTGAATGAGTATGGAATTGATATCTGTATAATAATGTTATAAGCGTGTGCTGGCTGGAATTCTGGGTCTCCGTGCGTCTAATTACTTGTGCGTGTGATATGCTTCGTCATAATGGCGTCGATAATAATTTTGGTTGTATTTTGGAGATTCTCCGCTCACGTTTCTTTGCGGTAAATGTTGTGTAGTAACAGACACGCTGGCAGCAGGAAGTAGGGCCAGGTTCCAATGCTCTCAGACTGATTATTCGGCCAAATCTAATTTTTACGATCGCTAGGAGACCAAGAAACATCCGTTAGAACTATTTTTCCGAAAATTGCTAATTTTTAGAATTTATTATATTTATGACAGCAAATAGTGAACGACCGACATGTTACTGCTCACGTGGAAAATGATTGTGATCTGCTGAGCGAAAATGTATGTAAAAATATTTATATTTATATGCAAGATCTGATGAAAGCACGGGATGATTCAGTGAGGTACTTGGGGCAGTATCGGGAATAGCGTACAGAGCAAGGGTAAAATAGAGCCGATCTCTTCAGGCCGTGCCCATGGGATGTCCTTGGTCAGCTTATTAAATTAAAAAAGACAGTTTCTGCATATTAAGGAAAGCTCTGGTGGATTTCATGAAGAACTGAATGTTACTTCAAAGCAGTTTTATAATACAGGAGACTTTGTCAAATTCATAAAAACTTGTTTTTTTTTAGAAATTGATGGCTGGGTATTTTCACATACGATGTGCCATGTCACGTCTCGCCATAATTCAAATTTAATACATTTTCCTGGGGTTAGAAGGGGCCCAAATGGTGCGGTTTTTGTGTGGGGTGGTCGATGATTGGAGTTTTCCGCTCTTGCGGACATAAACTTCCACGGGAGAGCGAAGAGTATTCAGCTCCTGCGGACATACACTTGCATCGGAGAGCGAAAAGTAGCAGAGCGTGGTTTCGATCCACGGACCTCTGGGTTATGGGCCCAGCACGCTTCCACTGCGCCACTCTGCTTCGGTCCGAGTTGTTGTTATTGAAGCAATAGTATCGTGTCCATACCAGGTCAGTTGTGATATTTATGTTTCATGCCTCTTGTTGAAAGAAGCGCAGTCAATTTTGTAGTTTATTTTTATTTGTCACGCCGTGTTGAAATCACTGGAATTCCCATTCACTCACATCTGTTTCCCCGTTATCTCCGTCAGATGTCACATCGGACGCGGATGAATTATCAGATGGCGCTGCCGTCGACGGCGCGACAGCGGGCAACTCGGGCTGGGCCGACGTGATGGGTCGGCTGCTCGCCGCGCCGCCGCCTAAGAAACGCTACGTCATCCTCGCCAAAGCCAAGAAGGCGCAGCCGGCGACTGACCATCCTGAGGATGAGTCCGAAAAGCCCATGCAGGGTCCGGGCTTTGAGGTGGAGGGAGAGGAGAAACCCGAGGCTCCGGTGAAGAAGCGTGTAAAATCAGCGGCACGGGTCAGGACCACCAAGAGGAAAGAGGACATGGAGAAACGAAGAAAGGTACGTTGTAGTTATCAGTGCGGTGTGGTGAGGCCGTGTGGCTCGTCTTATCCTTTTTACCCGTATTAAATTTCTGGAAGGCGTGTGCGAATTGTGAATAAAGCGACCAGCTTAATCGAAAATGATAACATGTTATTAGTCGCCAAGGATTGCATTAGTGCCTCACAGTCGTTTTAGTATTATCGAAAAGTGTACTACTTATTTCTCGCACTTCTCACCCGTTTTCTCTGTTCTTATCTTACTGTCAGCTGATGGTTCAAATGGTATATTTGTATGCTTAAATATACGGTAATTTATTTCCGTGCAGCCGGGCCTGTTGTGAACTTTTGAGTGAAGAGCTTGTGTACGCAACCAGCGCAGTCGTGGTAGCCCTATCCAGCGAGCGAATCCTATAGTAAATTGTACACACGGTATTTCAGCGCAGAGAATGGGAAACGATGGGCCGGGTCAAGCCAGACGTCCTGGACAAAGAGAAGGAACGGGGGCTCTGCAAGATCGCAACACGGTGGGAAGTCGTGCATCGGGATGAAATTTCAGTTTTGCGAGTTACTGACTCCCAGTTGCAGTATTTATCTACACCCTTGCCTTGCATTCACAAGTTTCATAGACATTGACAAATTTTCGTCATCTTCCTGGTCTCTTTTCTTCAATTTTTCCGTTAGTTCTAGCTTGTCCAGGTCTGGGCTTTCTATGCTTGGTTTTATTAATTACCTGTTATATTGAAGCAGAGTTATGAGTTGCAGTCTGTTCGTTTTTGTAGGTTGATTCATGGGACTGTTATGCTTTGAATTCACCTTGGGTTCTAAATGCGTGTTTTCTCTCATTTGAACCTACTCATTTGTATAAGAAAAGTAAATTGAAAGGAATTGTCAAATTTTGCCTAGTCTTGTGATATTTTGTATTTATGTGCCTATGTCGTCAGAAACAACCTCTAAAATGGCCTCTAGTTTCTCTGGTGACGTTCTGAATATTTTAGATGGAGTCATGTAGGCGAAAATGACTCAAACAATCAGCGGCCAATAACGTAGAGAACGGCATGTGTCATTAGACTGCTGTTGCCGGTTGACCAGCTGACACAGAGCCCTCCTCCTCCGCGGTTCGCAGTGGCGTGGTGCAGCTGTTTAACGCGGTGCGGAAGCAGCAGCTGGAGACGGACTCGCGACTGAAGCAGGCCGGCGGCTCCCTGAGGAAGGAGGAGCAGGTGCTGCAGGCGGTCAGCAAGCAGGAGTTCCTGGAGCGGCTGCGGGGCAGTGCGGCGGAGGAGGGCGGCAGCCGGACCCGACAGGTGAGAGTCTGAGTCTGCGCCGCCGCCGGCTCCGGTGTCGCGCGGGTGTTACCTGCTCTGGTGGCTGTGTTTAGACCGTGTCCTCCACTAACATGAATATGACAATGTCTTCCTCTTGCTGAATGGGAGCATGACACGTTCTCCTTATCCCGTGTATGCTGTGAAGTTATCTTGCAATACTATGCATTACACTTTTAATATTGTTTTAATATTGTTGACTGGTAACAGTCAACAATTTTCAGATCTCACCAAATGCGCAAACATTTTCAACGAAACCTTCGCCTTCAAAGTTTTGAATCCCAACGTCGACACGCTGCCAAGCGCCCCGGACTTTCACGTTCTATTCTTCAAGAGTTTCAGTTCCCCCAGGCAAAGTTCAGGGCCTGCTGTCTAGTATTGGAAAGCACAAAGCGTGCCGGCGCGACAATCTGATCGCCAGAATTTTGCATGAGTGTGCTGCCGAATTGGCCGTGCTTCTCGATATCAGCTGTATATTGTCGGTCACCCAAGGTGTTTTCCCACATATTTGGAAGGATGTAAATGTCATTCCCATTCACAAAAAGGAGACAAAAAGAACCCAGGCAACTACCGCGGTATTTCGCTTCTTCCCCTTTGTTCGAAAATGTTAGAAAAGGTAGTCTGTGACTCCCTTTGGCCCATTGTCTACCATCTATTTCCAGCAGTCAACATGGATTTCTCCGAAATTGTTCATGCGTCTCAAATCCGGCCAAATTTCTAAAACACAGCTGGGATTCGATCCAGGAGGGCGTGCAGACTGACTTTGTCTACACTGATTATTCTTCGGCTTTTACGAATGTAAACCGTACGCTTCTTCTTCGCAAACTAAAATCTGTCAAAATTACTGGTCGCGCGCACTCCTGAATTGAATCTTACCTGACTGGTTGTCGCCAACGAATTATACTAGAGGGCCAATCTTCCGAATGGTGCGCTGTAAGCTCCAGAGTGCCTGAGGGCAGCGTGTGTGGCCCGCTCTTGTTTATCTGCTACACAGCAGACATCCCCCTCACCATTCGAACCAACTGTATAAGCTTCGCCGACGATCTTAAGTTGTACCACCGCATTTCGACAAGAACAGACAGTGATCCCCTTGAGGCTTACATCAACAATTTGGTAGGATGGTTTAAAATTTGGCGTTTAAAATTGAATCCAGAAAAATGTAGCGTTATATAATTTTCCCTCCGAAAATCTACGGTCCTTACCACCTATGTACTGGATGGTACACCGCTGGAGCGCCGTAGAGACTAGGGATCTCGGTGTTATACTCGACAGTAAGCTGACTTTCGCTCCACACATAGACCACACCGTGGCTAAGGCCAATAGAATGCTTGGCCTCCTCATACGAAGTTTTCAGATCTCGCGCCAGTGCTGTCGAGTCAGACTCAAGCACACTTTCATTATTTGTGCCTATTATGCCCATGTAAGATCCATCCTGGAGTATGGTTGCGTTGTATGGGCGGGGTCTGCTGCATCTCACTTGAAGCGCCTAGAAAGGGCGCAGCACGAGCTTTTCATCTGGTTGGCCTCATTTCCGAACCGTCCGTCAACTAGACTTGATTATCCATCTCTTTTGACTCATTACAAAGTGCGTAGTATTAAGTCTCGTGTTACTCAGCATGACCTTTTGTTTTTGTTCAATCTTCATCACGGAAAGTTGGATTGTTCTGACCTGGTTTCCGAGTTAGGTTTGTCTGTGCCCCGTCGAACGTCGCGTTCTCCCTCTTTGTGGGCGGTTCGGTTTGCGCGTGTTGGTACTGTGCAGCGCAGCCTCTTCGTCCGCGTGGCAGTCACATGTAACAGCTTCTTCAACGCATTTCGTAATGTTGATTTCTTTTCAGACTCGGGCTACACATTTAAAACTAATGTTATCAAATTCAAGACAACTTTAGGAACTTTTTAAGGATAGGCATTTGTTCAAACGTTGAGCATTATGCATGTTCGTGGAATGTTTCCATAGCTCAATTTATTTATTATCTGACTTTACTGTCTCAGATCACATGACTGCATCAGTAATTGGGCAATGCCTGTTGATGTTTTTTTACCAATACAAAATACAGAATTGTATGCCGCCCGAACGAACTTGTATATCCCTTGTATAACCTAAGGGAGTGAGTGAAAGGTCGATGTGCTCCCATTTTTCCCAAGTTTGGCACTTAGAACGGTTGAAAAGCTGACTCATCCTATTTTCTTCTGATAGCGACTGTGCCAAAATACGGTCTGCCCTGGCGCCGTACATCGCTGGATGTGGGTTTGTGTGCGATGAGGCGGTGTCGCGAGACCGATGTCTACGGCGGCGGCGGATAATACCGAACATGATTACGATGTGGCGAATATGCTGTAGTGTGTCGATGGGGAAAAGACAATGGTTTATGCTTTTGCAGCGGGTACATTGCGGGCACATTGTGTCGGTCAAACGGAGTTAACGCTTGCGAATGCGTTGTATGTGTGCGTGTGTGCGTTTGCCCGTGGAAGTCCATTACAAATATCGGTGTGTGGATGAGGAAGGGGGATTGGTGGATAATACATTAACCTACTAAGTGGGGCAACCAGAGGTGCAGTTCGTTGTCTCCCATCAGCGGAATGTGCCAAAAACTAGTGTTTCTCTATGGATAAAAACTAATTGTCCGTAAGACTGCAGAGACAGGGATGCTTTCACGGAACATTTACCTGCCGAGTGTTGTTTGTGGGACAGCCCTCTCACCCGCCGCACTCGGCATACTCGTTGCCTGATCTTTTTGCAACTCACTAAAATTTTAGGTCTAGGTCGTCCCAGGTCGCGTCTCAAGTCTAGGTCAGGGGACCTAACGTAATACGTGTTGATATGGGGACATTAAGAGCAGACTTTATTTATTGCTATGATAATAATATACAATACTTTTACCTAGTGCAACAACTGGTGGTAATGTAATTTTTCATAGGGATGAACCGGGAATCAGGTAAGGACCTCTTCATCGGAAATTCATGGAGAAATTTCCTTTAGTGCATTTACTTGTCCGGAGGTAGAATAAGAGCTTTTAGTTTGATGTCAGTGTGTTGGTTATTTCGCTGCGGTCTGGTGGTATTGATTATGGCGCATGCGGAACTAACCTGACCTCAAGTCAGGTCAATTTAGGTATTTGATGTATTGAGGTGAAACGATATATCATTCGATTGGGTTGCATGCTTACACATTTCCTCTGACTCGGCTGGATTGGTCGTTATGGTAGGAACCTTGAAGCTTCCACTGGATCCCTATTGGACATTTTGCGTCTGGTGGCTTCAAAAGTATCCTGACCCCAAAAATAGTACATCACATTTTTGGTGAAGACTGCGGCTGTCTACTTAACCTGTGTCTCGCTCTTAGCTACCTGATGTGACTCTCTAAGATATCAGGGGTCGTGAACTGTATCCTCACGTACCGGCAAAGGTGGCCCAGACCTCGCACCCGCGCATGCTGAAGTTACGCAGAGCGTTATTCCTTGCACATTGATTATGCTTCGCGATATCTCTTACTTCGGCAGCAGATGTCCTCGTAATGAAATGAGCTTCCAGAAGACTCTAGCCGTGTGCAATTTATTGTCGGTGCCTAACATTTGGTTTGATTTCTATCGGAGTTTCGGGTCGGTTACGTGCTGCCCTCTTCAGGGTTCTGTGGGAAATACCGGAATTGGATATGGTTTGAGTCTGAACTTTTGTAGCCTGTGATTATACCGTGAACCATATGCAGACCCAGGATTGCCGATCGGGGGGGGAAGGGGCACGTTACGAGGGGGTGACATCCGGACTCGGGGTGTCACTTTTGTCCGGCAAAACCTATCAGGTTGGCGCCGATTTTTGCATCCTTGTTGGGGGGGCAAGCGACGTTTCAGGGGTGCGGGGAGGGTCGATCGGGAGAGGGACACCTGCCCCATTGATTCTGACCCCCCCTGGATTCGCGTATGCTGTAAACAGATGCGAGTTATTTACTTGTCTAAGCCTTGCTGTGCAACTGCATTCAAATAAATGCTTTCCCTGCTCACAGTCTCTGTTTGAGCTCATAACAGTTGCAAAACGGCCGCTGCAGCAGTTCAGTGTTCAAGACTATCAGCTGACCCTGCTACCTTTCAGGAGGGCGGCGAGGACGCCTCGTGGTCGGTGCTGCGCGAGGATTACCTGCCAGAGGCTGGCCTGAAGGACTGGGATCGGGAGACGGACGAGGAGGACGCGGACAGCGGCTCTGCCGGTGATTCGGACGACAGCGCGTGACGACGCCGGCTGATGGCCGACTGTGTGCACGCGTATCCGCCTTCTGCAGTTGTTTGTTGACAATCCATGTCCAATCGGTGGTGCTGAATACATTGGATCATGTTGTCTGTTGTTAACGTTAGTCCCTGTCATTGTGCGCCAGAAAGTATAAAGCCCCGAATAACTAATTATCGTTGAAACGAGCAGAATAAATTGGCTTATTCACAAACAGCACTGCTAGAGAACTTATTGAGAACAAATATTGCCGAGATGTTTTTGTATATTTCCTGGTTGGTATAGATTTGAAAGGGTAAGAAAGGGATTTTAACCCATTAGTGATAGACAGGCAAGAAGAGGGTCATCACTCCGGTGTGCGTAATATCCGCACCGTATATCGGAACTTGCTGATGGCTTGGGGGTGCGCGGTTCCGTAAATAGTGCGTCTGTCTTTTGAGCACAAGTCTTGGGTTCAATTCCCGATGGGCTCTCTGAGTAAGTGTAACCTTATCCTAAAAAAAAGCTAACAAGCGATGAGATGGGCTTTGTGACGCCGCGTTGCGATGCAGTGAGTGCGCCGTTTAATTCACAACTATTGTTGCTGATGCATGATTGCTTTACGCCTTGTGAAATGTGTTGCATCAACATAAGCACCGGATTTACTCAAGAGCCGAGTGTGGTTTAGCTTACGGCGCCTTTCCTCAGCTGTTGCGTTATCAGCAAAAACGAAAAAAACGACAAAATCCGCTGCAGGTCTTCTGCCGTTGGATGTGGGTGTATAGAGGGCCTCTGTTCCTTCCTGAATTAAACGGAATGAGCCCGGATTATTGCGCAGGTGGAGTCAAGATGGCAGCAACTCCTTAGACCGGAAGGCGATCTCGGATTAAAGGGAATGTGGCACCTTCATAACGTGATGTTAGCTGAGATAGCCAAGTTGTAAAGCAAGTCGGAAAACCCGGTACTCAGTATACCATTTGTCTTGCAACTCGAGATTTTCGTAGAAAAAAGCTAAAACCTACCTGAAATGTACCCTTAGCAGCAGGCCACAGTTGTCATGGCTGTTGGTGTGACAACATATGCGTACGTCACGGTGAGTATCAGCCAATCGAAGTCCTTGAAGCGTATTGAATATGGCAGTGGTTGCCAGATCATGACATCATCCGCAAGCAGATATGTTTTGCTTTCCCTTGAGGAGCATTTAAAAAATCAAAATATTGAGCTCATTGTACACTTCTCAGAGAAATCATGGACGCCTTCTTGATTTTCGACTAAGCGTTCCCCTAATTACAATAAATTCCAGGATTCGACCAAGGTGCCACATTCCCTTTAATAGCAAAATTGGCCTCTATATAACGCTGTGCTTCTTTAGCATCGCCAACACTCGTTGAGCGGTATAGTTGAGAAGAGTAAGGGAGCATTGACTTGGTACGTATCAATTTCAAGTCTACATTCTGTTGCAAATGGTATCACAGACAATCTCCGATTTTCAAACGTCTCAACGAGGATTAGTAACAATAAATATGAGCTTCTGCATTGGCAGCGACAAGGTTAATGCCAATCTGTAAAATGTGATCTTCAGTATTTATTGAAATTAGTTCATGGCTTGTTGAGGGTTACGACCATGATTGTGCTCTAAGAAACGCGTCGTCCGAATTGTTTAAATCTAACGGCGAAGGAAACATTGGCTAGGAAACAAATGCGGGCATAGCACGGCAACGAAATCCTCCACGTCTTTTATCAACACAGAGATCCCTTTATTTATGTTTTGTTGGCGAGGAATGGTTTGTTGACATTACTCAACAACGACGGAAGACCAGAAGCCGACTGGCGGCTTTCGATGCAGTGTCGACTCTGTCCCTCCCGGGAGCCGGCCTCCGATTTACAAAGGCGCGTTGTGCAGTATTTCGCACACATTCTCAGTGACGGGATTGACAGAGTTCAATTGCGGTCTAGCCGCGGACCGCCTCGCGGTGCGAAGGGCTTGGGTAACGGTCTTGCTGGCGGATAATCCGCGTCCTCGGAGTAAGGCGGCGCGGAGCTCGCAAGGCCGTTCCGACCAAAGCACGCCGCCGATGTTGCACGCCGTAGTGGGACGAGGCGTCACCTGCAAACTCCGACAATGCTGCTACAAAGAAACTTCTCGGGGACAGGTATCTTGAGTAACAGGCCTTTCAGTAGGATGAATATTTGGGTACGTTTGAAATGGTTTAGAAACGGTTGTCAGTAGCATCACATCTAGGTCATCAGTTTTTGATCCCCGGGAGATTGTGAATCGTGCCATAAAAATGGATGGACAGTGAGAGGTGGGATTGGTGTGGTTCACCGGATGTCTGTCGGTGTATCTTGAAACCTTGCCAGAAAAGGAAAATCTTAAAAGTGTGCGCCGCCCCAGCATTGTTCGGGGTACTGCAGTGATACCTAATGGTTCCTCCTTTAGATATTTCATCAAGGATGGGAGGCCATGATGCAACAAAAGGTGTAGGTCGGATTCGTGGTAGTGCAATGTCTGGCTCTCTGCAGTGGTTTGCCGGGTGGATTATACCGTAAGTCGGCGATGATTGTGATATCGTCTGTATACAGAGTGTGCTATTTTTAAGCTAAGCTACAAAAGTCAACACGAGTTTAGAGTTGCATGAGGTGCTTAGTTTGGACATCTCCTGTATAGGCGTTTCTAGACTCTGAGCCGGGGCGCGGCCAGAGACTTGGTATGGGGGGGGCACACCACCTTTGAGGGGCACCCCGGGAGAAAAAGGACACTGTTAACGTGTCCTAAAATTTTACGATATCCTAGTTTCTGTCCACTTTTGGGCACATTTGGAAAAATACAAATCAAGCCTTGACGGATTAAGAAAACTCGGCTAAGACCAGAAAAAGTAAAAATATCGCCGAATTCTCATGAAAGCAGCTAAACACAACTGTTTTGGATAGATTTAAGGATAAAACCATCAACTCATGGAAGTACTTAACGTCAGAGCAATAAGAGGAGCCTGTGATGTTTGTCACTATGTGCAAGCTAAAATATGGGTATTGGAGTCCAAAGTTCATTGGTTATGCCCACTGGTTTTTCCCGTGAAATTACCAATAATTATTAATGCCGGCTGAGCCCTGGTTGAACGCAAATTAGGTACTGTGGCTCCCACAAGGGCCTAGGGAGGAGGAGTGGCATTGTGACACTGGAAGAGTAAAATCTTTGCTGCCGGAATAATTTGAGAGATGTCTATTTTTAGCGCATCTATAAAGTTATTTTCAAGTAAGTAGAGGTAAAGAGAAGGTAAACAGATGATGGTTCGGTTCGGGAGGGTATTTTTGTATCGGACTGGGTTGAAAATTGTGAAAACTTTTTTACATAAATAAATACCAACAATTAGTCGTTATGAATTAAATTGAAGATTCATTTTGTTGTGCCTACTGGTTCTGTCGTGACGAGTGAGCCCTGGTTGAACGCAGATTAAGTTCCGCAGCTCCCACAAAAGCCGTGGGAGGAGAAGAGTCATCGTGACATTGGAAGAGTAAAGTTTTCTTCTGCCAGAATAAATTGGAAGATGTTTTAGCGATTACTTATTCCTCGTTAGCTCCATCTTACAAGGAGGGTTTTTATTGTGTTCTTATTCCCCGTCTATTCAAAACCAGCTTAGCGACCCCCCAGGATAAAAAACAGTTTTTCATAATACAAAGACGCGGAGTAATCACTTTAATTCCTAAACCGGGCGACCAAAAGCTACTTAAGAATAAACGCGCAATATGCTTGCTCGATATCGTGTACAAGATAGTAGCAAAGGTATTGGCAAATAGGCTAATGCTCGTCATTTCTAAGTTAGTGGCTCCAGACCAAACAGGCTCTATCCGCGGAAGGTATATCGGGACGAATCTTAGAACAGTTTCAGACATTATAGAGTATTGTGAATCGGATAAATTGAGTGGCATATTAATGGCCCTGGATTTTCAAAATGCCTTTAATACCGTCGAACATAACTTCATCTACGATACCTTAGCTAAATTAAACTTCGGTACAAACTTCATTGAGTGGGTAAAGCTATTGCATACGAACACGGAGCTTTCTGTCATTAACAATGGCTATACGTCTAGATGGTTTAAGCCTTTAAGAGGACTTCAACAGGGCTGTCCCGCCTCAGCTTTGCTGTTTTGCTTGGTTGTTGAAATCCTTGCTATTAAAATTCGTAATACGCCCTATATTCGAGGAGTAAATATTTCGGGACATGAAGTTAAATTATCTCAGTATATCGACGACACTACCTTATTCTTGAAAGATGAAGGTTCAGGTAGAGCAGCATTGGAAGTGATTGAGGACTTTGGTATTGCTTCTGGACTTCAGCTGAACTTGGCAAAAGTCAATTTATGTGTCTAGGTACCAAAAAAGAGTTCCCAAAACCTTATTTGTGGACTAACATCAAGTGTAAAGGTCGAAATTCTTGGGGTGAGATTCTGCGCTTTATACAGCTGTGAAGAATAAAATATTCGTAGCGTTGATACTAAAATACAAAATACACTGAACCAATGGTCAAGTCGAGACTTATCTTTAAAGGGAAAAATAACAATAGCGAAATCATTGGTTGTCTCCCAGTTGGTATACATTATTTCGGCTGTGCGTGTCGATAGAAAGCATTTACAAGCAATTCAAAGTAAAATAATGAAATTCATTTGGCGAGGCCGACCACCAAAAGTTGCCAGGAATACCTTATATCAGGACACTGAACATGGAGGATTGAATGTTCCAGACGTGATAAACTTGTACAAGGCACTGCGCGTATCGTGGTTCGGAAAAACTTTATCAAACATGAATGCCCCTCGTTCACAAATTCTACAACTTAGACTAAATATCAGAATCGAGCATCTATTACATATGAACTATGGAAATGCTTGGATAAGCTGCCAAAAAGTTACACCTTTTTACAAAGAAATGTTTCAGTGGTTACGAGAAGCAGTGCCGATTAGGGAACCGCAAAATGGAAAGGAAGTAAGAAGACAAGTTCTATGGAATAACTCAGCAATACGTCAGGGGGAAAAGCTTTGTTCAACCGAAGGATTTACAGAATGAATTTGGTATTGATTGATGACTTTTACGACCAAAACGGACATTATATGAGTTTTGAACAATTCAAAATACGCCATCCCGGAGCAAGTGTTGACCATTTAACTTATAGCGCATGGAATTTTGTGATTCCACGCGAGTGGAGGCGGTTGGTGGCGGGCACAGCAGCATTAGGCGCTGATGAACGGGAGATAGGACCTATAATCAGCATTGGAGGAAGAGAGACAAATATCCAACAGACAAAGCCAAGCTTATTTGCTGCTCAATGGTTAAAGTTAACAACCCCCAACGCTCAAATCAAATGGGAGTGTGAAGGAATTGATTTCGAAGAAGAGTGGCGGAAAGTGTTTACAATGCCATTTAAAATAACCAAGGCTACAAAGCTTCAGAGTCTTCAATTCAGAATAATTCACCGATTTTTTCCTACGAGACGTTACCTATGTATCAGAAACATTGTAGATGACCCTTTTTGCAATAACTGTGGCGAGGTAGAGACGACCCAGCACCTTTTTCTAAGATGTAATGATGTTAGAAAATTTTGGGATAACTTAGCAAGAAAGTTAAATGAAAGGCTCCCAGCGCAAAAGCATTTTATTCCTAATGTTAAAAATGTAATATTCGGTTCCCTGACAACCTCAGACATTGTTAACTTTATTATATTGAGCGGAAAACAATACATTGTAAATCAACATTTCCGTGGTGGTGGAATCAGAATCGATACGTTTATTAAACTGGTCAACAAAAGCTTTGAAATGGAAGAATTCAACGCAATTAAAACTGGCCAAACTCTTAAGTTCAAGCGCAGATGGGCTCCTTTTCTTGGTCAACAAGGAAAACTTCTTCTATAAACAGCATTACAATGTGATTTTACACCGACAAACTGTGACCAATATGCTTTTGAAAAGTTGATACGATGTTACGTGGAAAGAGATGGGAAGGGATTACTCGTGGATGCATTGTATTGTACCGTAAATGTTTGCTATATTGAGTGTAGTGCTATATGGAGCGATGACATTTAGTGTATCGTGTTGGGATTTAGCATATGGGCGGGACAGGGGGGTCGGGGCAGACGAAGTAAGCAGGAATGTGATATAGGTGGCGTACTATAGAGTGCTTAGAAGTGTGCGTGAAACATTGAGGCGTTTATGCAGTCGATGGCGGGTGATCGCGGTCAAGTGTTTTGTAAAGATCCGTACATGTGTTGTCAAGTTGTGAACTGCAACCATCTGATTGAAATAAATGCCTCTTGTCAGTATGACGAGGGGAAACCGAAAAAGCTTAGCGACCCCCCAGTGAGGATCACAGCCCTCCAGAAAAGCTGCTCCCCCTCCCCAGTTGGGTCCCAAGGGATAAGATTAGCTCAATGCCCCCCCACCCCCGCCCAATGACGGGAGTTGACCTTGTGTTCTTATTCCAAGTCTATTCAAGACTAGCTCATGGGGCCCCTGATGTGGATCAGAACCCCCTCCCCCAGAGCATCTCATGCTTCGCCTTGGGACTAGACTAGCTCAGTGGCTCCCAGAGAAGGGGTCATCAGAATAGCTCAATGGGCCCCAGATAGGCCTATGAGGCCTTGAACCAGCTCAAAGAGCCCCAGAACAATTTAAGGCGCTAGATCACCTCAGAGGGCCTCAGGCCAACTTAAGGGGCTCTCACAAGCTCAGCGCCTCGACCAGCTCAAGGTACCCTCAGGGCCCATGCCACGTCACAGTACTCTCAGGACCCAGATCCGCTCTTGGGACCCAGATCCGCTCTTGGGACCCAGATCAGCTCTTGGGACCCAGATCAGCTCTTTGGTGCAAGATCAGTTCAGGGGCCATAAGTCAGGTCAGAGGGCCAGATCAAGTCAGGAGCACTAAATCAGCTCAAGAGCCCTTTACCAGCTCAGAGATCCATCACCAACTTGGGGCCCAATCAGTTCAGGAGCACCAGAGCTGTCCAGGGGACACCAGATCGGCCCTTAGGGCACCAGATCAGCTTAGGCGACAAGGGATTAGCTCAGTGGTCCCCGACCAGCTCGGCGGTACCAGACCAAGTCAGGAGGCACTTAATCAGCTCATGAGCCCCATACCAGTTCAGGGACCCTCATCAGCCTCGATTGGCCCAGCTCAGCTCAGGGCCCCAGAGCTGCTCAAGAAATTATGTAATCAACTCATGGAGGCCCAGATCAGCTTACAGGGCACTAGATTAGCTCAGGGGGCACCAGACTAGCTCCAATGACATCATATGGGCTCAGAAGGCACGACGATGGCTCAAGAGGCACCAGATCGACTCAGGGAGCATACGTTCAGCTCGGGGGGCACCAGATTGATCAACTCAGGGGCCCAGATCAGCTAAAAGGGTACCAGATTAGCTCAGGTGGCACCAGACTAGTTCACTGAGGGCATCAAATGGGCTAAGGAGGCACAATGAGGATTTAGGGGGCACCAGATTGACTCAGGGGGGTATTATCAGGTACAACCTATCTGCTCAGGGGGACCAGATCGATCTGCTCGGGGGCCAGATCAGCTTCTAGCCCCCAGACAAGAGCAGGGGTCTAGACCAGCTCAGGGGACACACGATGGAATCAGAACACACCAGATCTTCTAAGGAGATCTCGATCATCAGCTCGGGGCGCACGATTAGCTCAAGAGGCACCATATTGGCTCGGAGGACAGTAAATCAAATCCGGGAGGTATTAGATCAGCTCAGGGGGCCCGGACCGGCTAAAGGGACACTAAAACAGCTAATAGGGCACCAGGCAAGCTCGGAGCCATCAGATTAACTCAGAGAGCATTAGACTGACTAAGAGGGCACCAGATCAGCTCAGAGGGCACGTGATCGGCGCCAGGGGCCAATTCTAGTGCTCAGGGGGGCACCAGATCAGTTCAAGGGGCACCAGAATAGCTTTGCCCTTACGATTTTTGGTGACGATGAAGCAGCTGGGCACAGATTCGGTGCCCTTGCTCTTCCTGGTGCTTGAAACTACAGAATGCCCTAACTGACCAAAAAGGTATTCAATTGTCAAACAGCAGTTTGAATCGCTAAATGTGATCTAATTGCATCTAGTTTCAACGGCGCAGGGCACTAAATTCCGAGCGGCACAGCCCAAACGGGATACAACGCCTAGCGGCCAAAGGGCACTCCGGCACCGATGGGGGGCACGTGCCCTCTGTGCCCCCCTGGCTGCTTCCTGATTCTGAGAAATGGAGAAAGATGTTTGGAATCATAAAAAACAGAAGCATTAATTTCTGATAAGATCATCCGCTGTGCAGGGGGAGGTTAATGCCTTTGTTCACATCCCCTTACCCAGCAATGCGTGTCTGTCACTCAAATGGAAAGGAATTCCTCACTCAAAGATGGGTATTTTTCCGACAGCGAAACCGAATGCCGTGTTGCTTCCACGTTCTGGGCTGTGGGTTCAAAAGGGCCGGGATTACCGTTATCCCACATTTACTGACTACGACGTGACTTCAGGAGTGTTAGATTCCGTGCTGTCATGAGAACCTGAGGCTGTATTTTTCCCCGGGGACAAAATTTCTAGCTCCTTGAATGCCGCAACGAGCGTTATTTTTGCTCTAGGATAAAAGAAATACTAGCCGTTGAACAGGCTGGGTGGCCTCGGCGCCTATCATGCCAACGAGTGAAACGTGTGGTTTTCGCTCTGCTTGTTTTTGGCTGTGTCCGTCAGAATGGTTCGGAAATCGGCAACAAATATTCGCATTTCCATGACCATTCCCTTGTGAATTACTATTTTTGTGGCCACGAATGGTGATGATACGGCCCATGCTGAAGAAGTGTATTGTCACCTGGGGTCTTGTTTTACTCCGAGGTGGGTATGGCCATACACCTGCCATCTTGGGAAAAATGGAAAACTCCAGTTGGGTCCTGTCTTTTCTCTCTCATGGTGGTAACGCTAGTACATTTTGGGAAACAGTTTTTCTGCGTCCACCCCGGGTGGACTATTTGTGTTGATAAAAGCGGCGGCACCGGGAGGAACAATCTGAACGAAACATGTTCTCGTTGCGTCAGAAACAGTGCTCGGAGATTCATATATTGAACTATTGTTTCACAGCGTGAGAATTGGACCCAAATCTCGTGTTATCGAGGTAAAAAGTTACAGGAATCGGTCAGGATAGACATCGAGATTGGCGGACTCAAATGAAAAGAATGAAGCTTATTGAACATGATATGTAGCTTATGCGTCGCTCGTCGTATCATACTCGTCACGAAGATGCTTGCCGTGCTAAACCACGATCGAAGCTGAATGCTGTTGCGTGCCAGCAATGCTTCGGCTGGAGAAGCAGGTCAGCTCTGCTGTGGAAACCACCAAGATAGGTCATTGTCTTGAATGGAAGTTTCCACTCGCTTTCAAAAAAGCTTTGATAAGGAAAATTGTTTTGAAATAACCGTTGACATAGTCAAAAGAAGTCAACCGCAGCTGTACGTAATCTTTCACGACTCCCACAATTGTGGAAGCTGGAAAGAAAGCCTGGCAGCGATTTTTAGCCAGTTCATATGAAAGCCTCTGACACAGGTGACGAAACTATGGGTGCACTGGGGCAGTGTCCCCTTAACACGCGCATTGGCGGGGGTCTGAGCCACCTTCGCTTTGACGGGGGCGTGTACCCGCCCCCTTAAAAGATCCGAAAACCACGCTAGATAGCGAAACATGGTAAAAGAGCATTGGGTAGCCCATCCACTTCTCTATCGAAAATATTTGAACAATTTTTTGTCAGGTCACATCTGAGGTCACTAGAGGTAGACACATGCCGTCGTAGGGATAAAATGTAAATGAAGGTTTTCGGTCATTTCGTCTGAACAAGTAAAGATAGAGCAAAACAATCTAAAGACTTCGAATCCATGCAGCAAGCCGAATCGAATGATATATAATATGACCTTGCTATGTCAAATATGAGATTTGACCTGACCTGAGGTCAGGTTACGGTCAAATTAGGTAAAATGCATACCAATAGAACCGCAGGGGCACGGCAAATCTAATTTAGTCACAATAAAGGCTCTTTCGGCGTCCATTAATAAGTTATTCAGTTAAAACCATTTTTTCATGTATTTCCAATGGAGAGGTCATGGGTCGTATCTGACCTTAGGTCATCGATATCCAAAATACCGGAACATATCTAAGAGAACTCATTGGGGAAATTATTGGATATGAGTTTCAATTGGATAAGTTCATCCTACTCTGGCTTATACAATTTTAAACTTTTTTTAGGTCAGGTCACTTGACCTGTACTAGTGACCTGACCTAAGATAACCTAACTTTAAAATTTTGACACAAATTGTAAAAAATGATCAGGAAAAACGTATGCCAAGTATGGCGGCGCTCTGCGCTGCCGTTTTTATGCTACCTCGAAAAAACCCGAGGCGAGACGGGTACCCGCTCCCCGTCAATGTGCGTGTTAAATGATGAATTAAAAACAAACTAACTGTATGGCGTTGACTACAAAGACTTGAGTTGAAAAGCTCATGAAGCCCCTTCCCCCTTAAATTCGGGCCCTCCGCCATTACTGCACTGGCGTCACGGTGCGCTGTAGCTTCTCTTGTGCCCGCGTTCTTGCGTTCATCGATCTGTCAGCAAGCAGTTGACCTTTATCATCTTTCCTTGGTCGAGCCACCGCACAGAGTACTCACAAGCCTTCTAGATCACTCGTGACAACAAGGAAAAGGTGACGGGACCCCTGAACCGCTCTTGTGTCATTGCCTTAAAATGTTTATATTTTAGATGTCCTTCCGTATTTCTAATATTATTTTTAAGCTTGTTCCAAAATATTCGAATATTCTTCTTGAAAGGGAATGTCTAGGAGTATTTCGTATGGTTTTCAAGGATATATGAACGAACAGAGGAAGGCCTCTGTTCAGGTTCAGGGTGTTGCTTAGGGGTCGTCGTAAAACGCGATCAGCTCTAATAGATTTTCGTGATGGCCACTACCATTTCGATGATGTTTGACTTCAAGGCAGGCCATTTTTAACATGTTAACTGGGGGGCCATTTGCCCCCCAGTCGGCCGAAATCCCCCCAGTGCCCGAAAATTGCCCCCCAGTGAAATGGACAGGAGACGACTTAAAATTGACCAAATGCCGACTCACCTAACGAAAATAAGACAGAACACCACCCGATAATTATAACTTTGTTCTATTTCTGGCCCCAAATTGGCAATCCACAAATGTTGAGTTAAAAAATTTCCACTCGTGGCTGTCTACTCCATCGTGCGAAGACAAAACAAAGCGCGTAGTTATGGGAAATCCCGGCAAAGCATCCTCAGCATCAACTAATCACAACGCTGGAGAAGAACGCTGGCCTACAACCAATCAAACATCCTGTTCTATCCGACCGGAAGCCTACATCCCAGCCAGTACCGTGACATTGCATGATGCTCTCATTTCACACGCAGTCAGTTGTCAGCGCTAAGAGCTCGTTCGTGGATTAGACGGGGCACAGTATTCAAAGTGCGTAAGAGTGGTTGCTGGTGTGACAGTATGAACTGTTTAGCCTTTTTATTTATTATTGTGGTGGTAGCATACATAAGCGTTGCCACTGGCAAAAAACTGAGGGGGCCAGCCAAACTTCAACCTGATGCTGACAGCAAACTTCCCACGTTATTACCAAAAACTTGTCGAATTTGGGCTCCTCGTTGCCTTCCACAGCAGCTGGTTATACAAATTTCCGGTTTACTTCCATTTTGACTGCGATCATGAAATTTTTGGTCAAAAAGTGGGGAGAAGGGCGATTGATGATGCTAAAAAGTTCTGGTTATGTGAATAAAATCATTCGATGGCCACGCGGGGCTGGAAGGGCACCCTTGGCTCCTATTAGATGGGTAGTGTGCCAAAAATATTGCGTCAAGTCAATATCAAACTGTCAACAATCAGTTTTAAACAGTGATACAAGTCGTTTTTTTCTGTGGGTTTATGACTACCGCTAGGGGTGTTTTAGCCTAAAATCTGGCTTTTGTGGTGTTGACATGGCTATTTTAGTGGCAATGAAAATTTGCCCCTCTTTGGCCATCTTTCTAACTCGGTTTGACCTTTCCCGCCGCAAAAAACCTGGCAGCCCTTGGCAGCATTTATAATCTCTAGACATGGAATAACATACAAATGGAGAAAATTTGTTAACACTAACGCGTCTAAGTTTTATGAAACCCCCTCAAAATGGGGTCTTGATCCCCTGAAGACACTTTAATGGCCAGCACAAGAAATGCCCCCCCACTGACTTTTCCTTAAAAAATGCCCTGCTTCAAGGCCATTTGGCATTTGAGTTACTATCGAAATACGAGTGTGTCATTTTATTTACGTATAATTGGAGGGTGAAAATTGTTCTGACATCGGTACTTTTTGATTGCTGTGAGCTACTTTTTTCCTATATTTGGTTAATGTCTTAAACTTGCATGCGAAATAAATCAGCTAGATTTCATAAACAAACTGTTCAATTTTATTTCTTTTGCTTCTTGTTTTACATTTTCGGAAAATTGAGCTACCTCCAAGGATTGAAATATGAAAGGTTTAACACGCGCCGGTACGGGAGGCCCACGCCGCTTTGGACAGTATGGGGGGATGCCCTCCCGCTCCCTAAATCTCAGCAACCATGTAAGGTAGCGAAAAGTGCAAGGCGACGTTCGATAGCCTGGCTCAATCTCTACCAAAAAATGGTCTATACCTGCAATTTTTGGTCATATCACTTCTGAGGTCACTAAAACGGTCAAAATATGTTCGCATCGGAACACAATGGAAGCTTACGTTTTGTGTCCTGACGGCTGACGGAAGCCCTGTTTACACACAGTGGCATTTGCTGGGTGGGTAATTGGCGATTTCCGCCCTCGACAGAACCCGCTCTCGTATGCGACGGCAAGAGCCCTGATTACACGCAATGGCATTTGTCAACTACGGAACGATTCGCACGCTTGGTAGAAACATGGTGTATCCACGGGACCAGTTCTGACTTGTGGGGTATATATTTAAATTGGGCTTTGGCATTACGAGTAGCAGCTGTTGCTTTCCCGTGGACTCAATTTCCATCTTATTAAAACACCAAATCAAATGCTGTCTTTATACCACACTCATCGCAGGGCTAAACGCCCAATTTCAGGAAGCTCCAGGAATTCCATGAAAACTAAATTTCGTTCTTTGAGACAAAGAAAAACATTTTGTGACCTAGGAATCATTCAGTGTGCAAAATATATTCTTGCGATCAAAATTTGGTCAGTTGCAGGTCGTTGGGGGCTTGCGTGGTATACGGCACGATTTACGGCTCATCCAACACTGTCACAGGCATTCTTGTCATGTGACGTGACAAAAATGTCATCCACAAAAACAGAGGCTTCGGTGACCTTTGTTAGTATAAAGCACAAATGGATGTACTGTATTCTGCTCGGTACCCCAATATAATTTTTGGGGCTTATCGACACACCAACTGCCAGGGTCATACGGCTTCGCCAACTCTTTCCCTGTTGGAAGGGTCTCGCGGGAGCTAGTTTGCTCCTCGTTCAGGGAAGCCGCCGGGCCTTGAACCCGGGTCGGCTGAATGGAAGCCAGCTACGCTGACCACTCCACTACCGCGCCCTCCGCTCGTTATCCCAACAGTAAGACGGAGTTTATAAAAGGAACACAATGACAATTTGAATGAATACATGTATTATATTAGTAAGACTACACTGAGTCTTGTACAAAAAGAAAGAATCCTCAGAAAAGTCTTCCACTAGCCCAGCTTCCTGTGCAAGCATCGGACCACTCGTCTTTATAGAACTGTGACTACGCTTTAGCAGTTAAGCGGTGTTGAACAAACGCAATGGAGGGGGACCTCGAGCCTCCCCCTCCCCCGCCTGCCATCTATTTGCCCAAGGTTTCTGAAGAACCGCTTGTAGCTGAAAACACTACCAAGCCATATTTGAGAAAGTTCGACGGCGCATCAGTAAAAGAAAAAAGTGAAATCTGTCAAAATTGCTTTCTACTTATATGCTTTCAAAGTCAGGCCTATATTTTGACACCACCACAATCGCACATTTGCACAAGTTCGCCTCCATTGGAGACTGAGTGGTGACGTCGTAACGCCACATAAACGAAATGATGTCAAAGTCACCGAATGTAAGGGTCAAGCTCAAGGTCATAGGTACCATCATTTTCAAGGTCATTAGCCCCAGTGATTCCTGCTAAATAGCATTACCCATGATGATGTATATTATGCTATTACGTCATAATTAAGGTAACTCAATGTTAAATTTTATTCTTTGCATAGCCTGTGGCAAGGTTATTATGATTTATATTAATTTGAAGAGCTTCATTGCACGCATGTGAAATATCATCTTTATCAAAATTGCACAGAAATGGGGCAATATCTCAATGCAAAACGTTATAATTAGGTCTCAAATGCATCGATCAAGAGCTGATGATAACGTTGTGCGTCGAAATATTGTCTCAATTCTGTTTCATTTGGATAAAATTTGAACTTTTTGACATGCGTACAATCAACCCTTTCAAATTCATATTCAATTAAATGTGAACCTCAAGGTCAAAGGGCATGGGTGTATTTTCATTTCCACCCAATGGCTGCTATAGTGCTGGTTATATCGTTCATTACCTATTGGGAATATACCATATTGTGACGTCATGGGTGGATGGCTTTGAATGACCTTGACCTCAAAACTTCAGAAAATATTATTTTAGACCTTTTTGCTCTGACCTGCTTTCTCTAGTAGATTCCCGTTTTTTATACAGAATTACAGAATTTCCCAATAGGTTATTAGCACGGGAAATATTTGGATTTTAAGACCTAGTTTGACCTTGAAGATGTTAACTTAGATCAATGAAAGTTGGTTGTAATTGACCCATTCATTGATACCCGCACTAGAGAGTGGTCTTGCTCTAACGCGCGCTGGAGGAGGGGGGGTGAGGATGGTAGGCCCCCTGAGATCTAAAAATAAGAGATGTAGAAAAACGCTCGTTTGGGGGGGGGTGGCTATGGTAATCTACATCTCTCGTTTTTTAGATGGAGGGGGCCTACCAGGACACTCCCGCCCCCGCACCCTCCAGTGCGCATTAGTGTCAGACTACTCTCCAGTGCGGATATCAATTAATTCCGCAATTGATTTGCTGAGGGATTAGGCAAAATCATCCAGGGGCAGATCCAAGGGGGCGATGAGGCGATCCCCTTTAGGCCGACCTTGAGCACTGGAAAGAAGCCCGCCGTAGCTTCCGGGCCCTGTAGGGGGCCGGCGGCTGCCAGATTTGGCCTCGGGGCCCCCAAAGAGCTATTCTTGAAAGTCCACAAGAATTTGGTATAGGCCCCTGCCTCGGAGGTCCCACGAGCCTCGCGACCGGGCCCCTAACAATCGTCCCGGGGGCCCGGGACCCCTGCGGTTCAATCGAGACCCTTGTGACTATCCGGGCCACCCGATATGCTTCCGGGAGCCTTGTAGTCCACTTGGAACCTCTGAGTTAGCGACTGGGCCCCCAGAATTATCCCGGGGCTGCCGAGCCGGGCCCCTATTCTCAGCAGTTGCAGAACATTCCCCTGTATTCTGCTCGGGCCCCTTCGGCCGCAGCCGGGCCCCCTGCGGTTCAACCGGGCCTCCTGTGGCTATCCAGGCACCCTAACATGCTTCCAGGCCACTTGTAGTCTACTTGAAATCTCTGAGTCTGCGACCGGGCCCCTCAGAATTATCCCTGGCTCACCGCCGTCGAAGCCGGGCTCCTATTCTCAGTCGTTGTAGAGAATTTCCCTGTAATCCACCCGGGCCCCATGTGACCCCAGTCGGGGGCCCTGTGGTTTATTCGGACCTCCTGTGAGTATCCGGGGCCCCTGAAATGTTGCTGGGCCCCTGTGGTTCACTTAGAACCTTTTTGTCCGCGACTGGGCCCCTCACGTTAATCTCAGACATATTGTGGCCGTAGCCAGTCCCCTATTTCTATCATTCATGCCCCTCTCCCCGTGGTCTATCTGCGCCCTCTGTGGCTACTTTCAGCTCCTACCTTGCTCGCATCTTAAGCTCTTCATTCAAGCAGGCCGCAAAATATTGTATGCGATTTGAGACGATCTCGATCAGTGACCCCAGCCGATATTTGGCCAGCCCCTGGATTTGAGGAGGTCCAGTCCAATGGTGAGTAGACATCAGCGATTTTAAAGCAAATTCATTGTTTTGTGGATTTTTTTCGGGCTTTTTCAATCCTGCCTTGAAACGGAGGTTAACTTTTTGCAGGCCGACATATTTTTATGTGTACCTACGTTTTTTCTCAAAATGTATACCTTGCACGATCGGACCCTCAAAGCTATTCAGGGACCCATTCGAGGAGGCCGGGCCCCCTGTCGGGGCTCACTCCCAGTTGGGCAATTCCTGGATCCGCCCCTGAAATCATCAATCATAGGTCTATGAGTGTCACCGCGGTGTCACGCCTTCCGCTCAGACCAAAAACTGGCAGTTAAAACGGTACCGCGAGAAACAAGCCATTGATCTGGCCTACGCCATGAGACTGTGAACTACGTCAGGGATAAAGTAAGCTTTAAGTTTGTGGATCAGAGATGGATCCCAAGAGGAGCGAAGGGGTGGTCACTGCTTCTTTAGGACCACAAGGACCGTTCTCTGTCAATTTCGGGCGCCGATGACGTCCGAAATTAGCGACACCTTAGGTACGAATAGTATATACTAAACCAAAACGCAAAAAGCCGTTTGAAGCTGACCTGCTCCACTGTGAGGCGCCCCTAATTTCGGCCGCCCTCTTCTTTGGGGTTCGGTTTATACATATTTCACGATTGGCCGCCATTTCCAGCCCTAGGGTTCCCAACTGCAATATACACCACCCGTGTTTACTTTTGACTGCCCTCTTCTGCATGGTTGTTCGTCTCTTCTCCACTATTGGCCGCTCTTTTGCTCTATAGTGACCCACTTTAACATGGACTGTCCTTATTCACCTTCAGCCGCTCTTTTTGTCTGCTTCGGCGCCCCTATTTCATGATTGACCGCCTTTTTCAGCTCTTGAAAGGCTCACTGCAACATCTACTCTCATCCACTTTTGACTGCCCTCTCTAGTGCACGGTTGTGCGCCCCTTTCCACCGTTCTTTCTTCTTTTGTAGCCTTCGGGTGCCTCATTTACAGTGTCTTATATGTATTGCCCCCATTCGCCTCCGGATGTCACCTCCGGCCCCTATTTCACGATTGGTCGCCCTTGTTCAGCCTCAGAACCCACACAGGGACTGCTCTCAACTTTAAGTGGTAAGAGTTGCCCCGAGTTCATTTAGTGTGTGCTTGGGGTATCAATCGGTGCCATATTTTGGTCTGTTGCCACTAAGGCTCCCCCCAGGGCGCAGTCATGCCCACCCGATATGTGATTGTGAGCATGTGTAGCGACTTTTTCGATGTAGTGCATTTTTTTGCCTCACTCACTCTTTCTGTGTATATATGCTGATGTAATGTGCTGTGCCGATGCAGTCCTAAGTTCCTATTTTAGCTGCGTAGACGCCATCTGTTCCATTGGCTCGGTGAGGGAGGTAAACAGCACCCCCTTGCCCAGGGTAGCAGGTGCTGCTCGCTGGAGGTAACAAATTGGTTCCCCTCTGTTCCCAGTTCCAGCCGAGGCACCGTACTCGGCCACTTTTTTGAGTGCTCACATGATGTTGATGCAGCACTGAGTCCTAGGCCTCAGCTAAGATGGTGCCCCCGGAGCAACCGACTTTTTGGCCTCCGCCCGTGGGTTGGAGCATCTGGGATGCCATGGTTCACATGGTTCTGGCCGCTGAAGGCGGCGGTAAATGGGTCACAAGATAGTGATGACCAGGGCAGAGCCCGCACCCCTGCTCGGGGACAGCAGGCGCGGGGAGGAGAGCCAATGAGGGCTCGTGAGGGAGGTGTCTGGATCCCAGAGGGGTAGGAGAAGAGAGACAAGGACTCGTGGTGCGGAGGCCGTAGAGGAAGGAGGCTTGACTACAGGGGACACACGCCGGAGGGCAGGCTGGGAGGACGCGCCAGCGCTGACACAGCAGCCATGTGGAGTACAAGAAACGATGAGCCGTTTCTTCAAAATTCAAAATTTATTTCCTCTCTTCCACCGAGCCAAAGGACATGCATCGTTTAAATTGTTAACATTGGGAAATCAGGGCAGGGGAGGACATTATGTGAGTGTATGCCGTGGCAGGCATCTGTGAGCCGGTAAGATTAGTTAGGAATGTGCCAAATTATGGAGTTGCTTGAGAATGAAGGAACAGTGGCGCCAAAATACTGATAACTCGACTCAAATTTT
The DNA here is from genome assembly GCA_034440635.1 of Lepas anatifera. Lineage (NCBI taxonomy): Eukaryota > Metazoa > Arthropoda > Thecostraca > Lepadidae > Lepas > Lepas anatifera. The sequence continues at coordinate 473 of JAOTON010001997.1, read as the reverse complement.
CCCCTTTGCTAGTGTACTAAATGATTCCGCTGACATGTGTAACTTGCCCGAGAAAAGTGTATAAATATAGGGTATGGAAAATCTGTCCAGATCGTCTACTGATTCGCAGATACCGCTGAAAGTGTGGGACAAAGGACGAAATGAAATATAACGAGCTGAGCGGAATATGGTCTAACGGAGGGGTAATTTGTTGTATATAAATTTATACAATGCCTGGACAGAGTTCTATGGTTCTTCCACAAGAATAGCAGTTAACTACTTGCCATCTGTTCTAGTAAATCTGTCGGAATTTAAAAGGGTTCCTAGCTGGGGACGGAATTCTCGACGCCATGTTTTTTTCTTTGTTCGTGGCCGGCATATTCGTATGTAAAGTAAATTTAGCCGACATGTACACAGAGGAATCCTTCGATGCTTTGGTTAGCCGAACATCACACTACATATTGGGTACGTTCGTTTCTCCTTATGAATGTTTT